>CABFVX010009341.1:0-18894 GCA_902151425.1 Timema shepardi
CCCACCCCCCTAGCCCTTAATTGGCCCTTTGTTCTCCAATTAAGATTTCTTTTGTGTAATCGGAATCGACAATCCCCCCTACTACATAATAGATGAGAAAGCGGGGGATTACGCACCGGCGACAAGTGGGTTTCCTAATATAGGGCCTGTGTTGGCTCGGCTTTCACCAATTCCGATTTAAGTATGCAATTTTCGTATGCTAAGTTTTTATATTTTGTGTCAGAATTTTTCTTGTTTTCTTATGTATGTATTTATTGTGTATGTATGTGTTTTATTTAGCATATATAAAATGTGTGTGTTTATATGTAGCATATTTTGAGGTTATTGATTTATTGTGTACAACCAGATGCTTAGATACTCATAAAAATGGCTAGTTCAAATTTAGGCTATTTTGAATATTTTAAATATCCCTTGGACGTCGAATTAAAGAGTTCTACTGTATAAACATTCAACGCTCAACACATAAATGATATTGACCACAGTAGCTGAGTCAAATATCTTACAAAAATAAATCAATGCTATCTTAAAAACTGTGAGTGTTGCAAGGTATTAAAATGTTTCTTTTACCGGAATCGGTGATCACGTGGTATAACGCAGGTATGTCAAACTTGTGGCCCGCGGGCTGCGTGAGGCCCGATCCATGATTATTCGTGGCCTGCAAACCTAGTGATGAACCAACATACAATGATCTTTGTTTTTATAAATATAGTACAACTACATCATTTAATAATGTTATTACCTGACCCATTTGATTTAATCAAATTAATAGCCTCTCAATCCGACACCTTACCCCAGTCGGTAGCGTGTCTGTCTACAGGTTTGGTTCCCGACATGGCCGAAAAATTTATCGTTGGTTAAATGTGGGTATACCCTTCCACAGTGATGAATTAACGGGCGGAGACTGGCTGTTGTGTCTGTCATAGTCATAGGTTAGATTATAAGACATATGAACCTACGACGGGTCTAGTAAGCCGGTAATGTAAAATATATAGCTTGAGTAAAAAACTGACCCAGGCCACAGGCTGGAAACACTAATGGATGTAGATGAAAAATAACTTCTCACAGATGTTCAATTATTAAAGAAGGCATGATCCAAAACTACGAACATTTCTAATAAAGGAGGACTGTTACTATTGCATTTTGGTGTTATTTTTTGTAATAAAAAGGTAGGCCTATTATGTTGGAGATCTTTTGACCGAGTTTTATGACCAAAATACATTTTTTGCGGCCCCCTCTGCATTGATAGTTTTTAATTTGGCCCTTATGAGCAAACGAGTTTGAGACGCCTGGTCTAAAGAGTCACTCTCACATTATACTAGATTGCCAGTGACGAGGAGATCAAATTTTGAATACTGATCTGGTGTACTAAATATGGTTTTCCAAAATGATTCCCCACTCTTCCTCAACGCAAATGCAGGTACATTTCCTATTAAACCCCAATGGTGTAAATATGAGGATAGCCCAAACGAGTAATAAAATGTGACAAAAAACAACATCTGTAGAGCACACAACTTGACGTCTGAATATATGAACATCTTTATAGTAACTTTTGTAACCCTCAAAATGACTCTACTCTCGCGTCGTTTAGGCATAAATGTTAAAGTAACGATGCTAAGAGTATGAACGAAGCTACTGGGTTACTGTAAAATAAACAAGCTGGTTACGTGTAGTAGAGGACCACAGGAATAATAATATCAGTAAAACAGTAATTTGCGATCGAGACTAGTATTTGTCAGAGCGGAGTAGTCAGTGTTCAGCCGGATGGACGTTCCGGCCTGATGGAGGTTCGGACGACAAGCAACGTCTCCAGAGGGGGGAAAAAATACGTATTTAATGATCCACTGGTACGTATCAGCAGAGAAAGCTATAGACGGTAAAAAAGATGACTATATTTAAATAAAAAAATAACTTCCTATTAGTTAAATATAATTGAAAAAGATTTATTTCCCCGTAGCATTTTTTTTCTTTCTTTTTGTTCACTGCGTCATACCATCTATGCCAGGGAAGGACAACCAATGGGACGCGTGCCACTAGTGGCACGTAAATACATTTTAAGTGGCACTCTTAAGGTTGATTCTTCTTTTTTCTCTGACAAACAAACGAAACATTGATGAACACGTGAATACCAAAGATATCTAAAAGCCTCACTGAAAACTGAAATAACTTTTATTCTTTTGATTTTAATACATTTTTTTTTACTAAAAATTAGTTGTGATTTCTTTTAAAATTTTGTTGTTTTATTAATACGGTTATTATCAATAAAACAACTATGCAATTTCGTAGTATGTCACTTGCAGGCTATACCAAGTTGTTATCCCTGTTGTTTTTAAAAATAATCTTAAACTATTTCTAGATTGTGTATTATGGAAACGTCCAATTACTTCTTCCCATTATACGTGTATTTAGGTTTTTGTTTTCATTCTTACATTTTTTGTAAATGTGCCACTTAAAGTAATTTGAAATAACCCAGAGCTCTCCTACCTCTTACCTCACTCAAGAGCAAAAAAAAAAAGCCAAGTTTAATATATATTCCGAAGGATAGTGGTGCTAGGGTCAGGTTAGAGTAGAGGTTTTGGGAGGGGTGCCATGCTCATGTTATTCAGCGTGAAGAGTGGCACGCCGGAGGAAAAGGTTGGCCAACCCTTGTACAAGCTAACCCCACATGTACACTAGAGGGGTAAGAATGATAAAGATATAAGCTAGATAAAATGTGTCAGCATGTGCGTTGAGAAAGTAGAAAAAAATACCTTTAGGAAAACCTCCCTCGGTAAACCTGTCCGGGATTCGAACCCTGAGCTGTTTGTAACCTGTAAGCCAAACCATAAGAGGTTTAACTTCCTAGCTCCCGTGGCCACCGATGTGGGTCCTACGTCGCTACCTTCACAACAAATAGTAAATTTAAGAATAACTATAAAATTTCGTAAATTACATTAGATGGATCCTATTCTTGTTTAATTCTTATATAAATTAGCAATAAAAATATTATGACCATCAAATAGTTTATTTTCTCCAGGAAAACAGCACACATTAAACATTACATTGTATTAGACGTCATGGCAGCAAATAATCTGTTGACAGCAATGGTCCCCCCACCTCTACCCATTCTGAGGATTATCCGGATAAATAAATAATGACAAATCAACAACTAAGACGATTCCGATATTTCCCTAACTAAATTAATAAGTCTTATTGTCTCTGTACATAATATACGAGTAGACCGGGATCTGTCCAGATAATTTTTAGTACTTCTCAATGAGATAGAAGGCTGAAATTAGGTAACATTGTAAAGGAACCAGACAAAAGAGGTACGCAAAATTTTCAAACTTGAAAACTGATGAAAAATAAAATAGATAAATAATTAAAATGTGCTTTATTTGATCATTTTAACTCTTTGACATGGTATTTGCATTTCAAAAGCATGGAGAACCTGTAATATAAATTACAATCTCAAATCCAAAGAGAAATTTCTGATTATAATACAGTGAACTGTGTTTATGGTTTGGTTGATTTGTATTTATGTTAGTTAGCAAAAACTGTTTCTTTAATCAATGAAAATTTTACAGCTAACATTCTAAATATTTAAGTTTAGCCTAGCGTATAGCCCGAACGGGTAATAAGACGCGGTGCTAAAAAAAAAGTTTAGCCTACATTTACAGCCTAGATATTATGTGTTCATACAGTAGCCCCATGGCTTCTTTGGTGCTGACTGACAGCTCACAGCTGACTACTGATAGTCAACATTTAGGTATACACCTAAATGTTGACTGTCAGAAGTGACAGTTACTAAACAAATGTTTTTGCAGATCATTTGGTTCGGCGTGGGGATACATAATTTGGTCTGATAACTTTTCAAAGCCGTCAGCTGTCAGCTGTGAGCTGTCAGTCAGCACCAAAGAAGCCATGAGGCTACTGTACAAACCGATTACTACTATATTTAAAAGACAGCTATGACTGCAGAAACCAGCTTCAATGATTGCATGGTCTACTCTTACAGTAGAATAGACTGCCAGTGATGGGAAGATAGAGATTCGAATCTCAGTCGGGTGTACTGAGGGTGTTTTTTTCAAAATGGTTTTCCACCCTCTCTCCACACAAATGCGGGTACATTTAATCAAAATAACCACTTTATAATCCCTAAAACCATTCATACAGGCCCTACGAATTGGGACGTCTGGCAACGACAAAATTATATGCAAAACTAATCTACGCAATGATTTTAATGAGTTTGTCTCAAGTGAGTGTGTGTTTCATACAATCAATCGATTTGGCCCCTGTAGACTCTGACATCCTTTTTATTTTGAGACAAAGTCAGTTCCCAGTTAAATTAGCGTTCTCAATGCCTATTAATAAGTCACAAGTTAAAACTTTTGTTAGGGTTGGTATTACCTGCCCAAGCCCGTTTTCAGCCATTGGCCATGGCCAATTGTACGTGGCTTTTTACAGGGTGCGAAGTTCAACAGACGTAAGGGTCATAGTCGTTGAAGGATCAAATCAAGGGACACTTATTCCAATAAACCCTATAATTTTCACAAAAACATAGTTTGTAAAAAAATTACGTAGTGTATTTATTAAAAATAAAATTAATCTAGTTAGTTCGCATGTTAAGATACTTTTACTTAATAAAATGAAGTAACATAAATATTTTTTTAAGAAAGCTAGCCCAACCTAACAAAACCTAAACTTTCATGCATCTACAAATTGAAGGTTCTGTAGGCTTACAACTAGTATAGAATAAACTTGTAGTTCTGTGAACAGCAGACATCGCTCTCTCCATGTTCTTACCGTTACTATAGTTTTAAGATTTCTCTTTGGATTGAGAACTAGAATATTTCCTATAATTTCTCCTTGAAATTATAGGTGATATGTTTCCCTTGATGATCAAGCTAGACAGAAAACAAATTAGTTATATTTTAAATAGTACATGTTGTTCATAAAGAATAACCGTGATTCACGTGGTTTAATATTCCAGCCTCACAATATATGTATAAAAAATTAAAATATGCCATGATATTCGACCGATTGCTTGTAATTATAAAATAAAATCATTTGATAGAAGCTATTAAAGAAAACATTTTGAGCAGCTACCATATAGAAACGTATAACCAGACTGTAGATCTATGTACTGTAGCTTACATACATCGTTTGGCCTAGGAATGGACAGCTGGCTAAATTAAAACATCAATTAAAATACGCCTACGTTTCCCAAATCAGAAAGGCGAACGTAATCCCACCCTGCCCGTATTACCTCCATCTCTTCAATATTACGACAGTCCTCAATACGGGACGAGATCGTCGACACGTTTCACAACAAGGAACACCCCGCAGACCCGAGGTGGGGGTGTTAGGAAATGTAAAGCCCCGCCCCTCCTTCCCCCCACACTATATTCAACAGATTATTTATCCACCCGTATGAGAAAATGTTCCTGGTGACCTGAATCGGCAACCAAGTCCTCATGTGACCCCTCGCGATTGTTGTCAACTTCAATATTGTCGTCACCTACTTCGGTGGCCGCATGGTTTAAGGAATCACTATCGCAGTATACTAGACTGCCGATAACAGGAAGATCGGGGTTCGAATCCCTGTCAGGTGCACTGAGGGTGGCTTTTACTAAATGAATTTACACTCTCCCTTCACGCAATTGAGAGTACACTTCATCTTAATTCAACCTTCCTCGGCCATAACCCATTAGCGTAATTAATACATACATTGGTACACTGAATTTGAATAGGACTTTGTATCTTTATTTAAAAAGTCTATGTTCAAATGCCATAATTCTCATGACAAACAAATATTCAAGAGCTGTTGAAAATTAAAAACTGAAACAATATTAAACCTAACCCGCATTCCCTTCCATTATAATAATTGATCCAATACTTCTATTGAAGTATACAAAATAAATGAAGCTGGAGCTCCATTCGCTTCTTCATCCTAGGTAGGATCGCCCCATAAAACGCAAATTTTCATTGCATGCAAACAATTTTAAATATTTGTTTCTCAACTACCCCTCCAGAACAAATGCAGTTTTTTTCCCCCTATCATTTATTTCACAGTAAGCTCTCGCATTCTTACTGTCAAAATAAGTGATAACTAGGGTTGGGTGAACATTCATCCCGGATTCTAGCACATTGTCCCACATTAGTAAATGTTCCGGGTTTTGAGAATAGTCCTGTTTTGAATATACAAGATTTTATTTTATTAAATTGTTTTGCCAACGCGTGTCAGGTCTATCGCGCGTTAAAAAAATACATTAGACTAGACCTCAAGAATAGGGATACAATAGAAAAAAAAGACGTCCTCTTGATTAGTTCGCCCTATGAACAAAGACAGGGGCTAAAGTTGAGGTGTGAAGACTACGACAATGCAACAAGAGATCAAAGCAACAAAGAGCGGCAGATAGCGCCCTTGTTAAAGGTTTCTTTATCTATCTTCGATGGTGGGTGTTGCCACCACCCTGCACCGTTGAAATAAATGTCGAGGTAGCGCGTTCGATTCAAACACCTGTTTGAAATATACACAGTTATAGAAATGTCTGACGAAATTGACAACTTGATTGTTAGATATAAAGAAAGAATTTTTAGTCAAATTGTTCCTCCCACTTTAAACTCAATGTTGACCAATCTTGTCAGCAAGTGTGACAAAAATGAGAATAGTTTCTTGACTACATTATGTAATTTTATAAAAAATTGTATTTCATATCTGGAACTGTGGGGGAAACAGTCTGATGAAACTAAACATTTAAATGGCCTGGTTTGAAAAGTAAATTTCTGTGGAACGATGTTGAAAAAACAATGGAAAGTGCGATTAAATATTTCAAGACGAATGAGTCATCAGTGGAAAATGATCTGTTCGATCATCGATATGATACTTCGTATCTCAAGTCCCACGTCAATGATGACAACATTTTAGATTGGAACGGGGAAAAAACCACTGAAATTTACAAGTGGATTGAAATTTTTAAGCATTTTTCAAGCAAATCCACTCCTTTTGAAACATTAATAAACATTTTTGAACGATGTTTGTGTCTTCCAGAGACAAGTGTATCCTTAGAAAGAATTTGTTCTTTAGTTGGTAAATAATTTGTGGAGCGCATAAAAAACACATCTGAGCGTCGAAACATTAAAAGCAATGATTATAACAAGATGTAATTTAGTGTACTCTTGTTAAGATTTAAAAAACAAAATTGAAAGTAATAACTTTTTTTTGTTTTAATTCATTCAGTAGAGAAATATAATTAAAATATAAATAGGTCTAGTGTTTTTGAATACAGTTTTCTGTCCTTCAAGTAAGAATTATTTAGGATTATATTTTATACTGTAACAACATAATTTCAAGTACTGATATTGGAGGTTTGCCCTTGGTTATTTAATTAATTATTGTGAATATTTATTGTAATAATTTTTATGCATAACAAACTCATAATTTAACAATGTTACTGTTAATTATTAAATGTCATAATTTTGGCCTCCACTTGGCATGAGTAGGAAATGATCACCCTAAACTAGGGGCATGCAGTGGCGAACTTGGAGGAGCTTTATGGGAAATTGAGTGTAAGTTAAAGGAAACTTTTATTTCACTCCGGTCTTTGAAATCAATAAAGCGCCAGCTCTAATGTCAAAAAGGAACTTTTTAAACTATTTATTTACTTTGGTAAACATAATTTATATTTTTTTACTTTTAAATGACGTTTTCTCGTCTCGTTCTCGTGTCTCGATAGTTTTTTATATTCCCGTCTCGAGATCGTCTCAAATTGAAAAAATTGTTCTCGCACATCCCTAAATTATATGTGGTATTTAGATATTTCAACCTTTTAAATCTGTTTTTTATTGTGTTTGCAATGCTTGCATAAAATTAAAAAAACTAAAATAAGTCATTTGTTAATTTATCTGAAGTTTTATCCACAATCCCGCTTGTATTGAATTTTTCCCCGCCTTGATGTTATTATTGAGGACATTTGAATCCATACAAAGCTCTGTCTATAATTTCATACCGGTATCTTCATTGTCTGTTGATTGTTGATGGCGACTTTTAGAAAGTTTTGTTTTTTGCTTACGTTCTTCGCGTTTCACTAACCGTCCAGGCTGCTCGTATATTTACATTTATAGGGTTGGAATGAAGAAGGTACATTAAAAAAAATTGTACATTCATTTGCGTGTTGAAAGAACCTCATGGCTTGATACACCCGGCTGGGATTCAAACTATGGCTACTTCATCAAATGAAAATCGAAAAAGACGGCATCACCATCATATGAGTTAATTTTAGAGATCTAAAAATAGACTAAAAAATACATGGTTTGTATTTGCCCGCCTAAAGAATGATTTGGTTAGTCTTTTTGTCAGTTTGGTTAGTTGTAATTTTTCAAAATAACAACAACAAATAATTGTGGATTATTCTGGAATTGCACCTGTTCGATGACAAAGAGGTTGGGATTTGATTTCTGGTGGGGTATACCGAAGTAATTTTTCCTAAACTATGTATCTCCCTTCCTCCCCGCAGATATTTCTTTTAAATTTGACATTACTCATCTATGCCCCATTAGTGTGAATTTTGGCACAACCCAAACGGGTAGTAAGGCATCGAGCACGATAAAAAATCGGACTGATATTTTAGAAATCATAAAAGACCAAAAATACTGTGGAACGATATTGCAAAGAGTTCCTCTTTGACTTCCCTGAAACAAAGATTCTAGACAGTGGCAGTGGCGTGTCGTGGAGTGCTGCCAAAGTAAGCATAGCTTGTTGAAACTGTATTTTTGATATGTTCTCACCAACTTGATCCCCATTTTTGCTCTACATAGCACAAATTGTAATGCATTACGGTTGATACCTGGCCAATGAGTGATGAGATCAATTAAAAGGTACAGTTTAAACTAGCAGTTTCCAACATTTGCTCACGCTTTGACACCAATTTTGGTTTAGGAGACCAATGAAACTCTTGTTACCCAACCCTAGTTTTTTGTTTTATTATTATTACTATCATCATCATCATTCAATCATTGTCCTCCTATCAATCCAAACTATCCACATTTAACTACCCTTTTTGGCTGAGATAAATAATTTAGAATGTAGATAAAATACGCTGAGTAAATGGGGAAATCATACACTCATTACACCTGGCCAAGATTAGAATTTGGCAATCAATTAAAATAGTAGATTCAACTATATAGCCTCTACAAGCGTTGCGATCCCACCCGGGGGGTCGCGACCCCTAGCTTGGATAGCACTGGTTTAAATTAACTCTGCTTACTCTGGCAACACTCCACGACTCATCACTGGACGGTAATCTCTCTACCTCGTGAATTTAACGGTGTGCCAAGAAATCAAGGCATGCACGAGGTACGAACCTGTGCCTACAACCCTCCATTCCCCCCTTTCTCCTTTACTTCCTTCTTTTCCCGTCCGCAGACACGTGCAGACCAGGATACACGCGATTTTCCTTCACGTGCAGCGTCCGAGGTTTGACCGCTTTCAAACGAGACTTATTATCACTTGGATCCAATTAGTCTCTTCCCCCTACACGCGAATGGAATGTAGGCTGTTGACTGCCTTGCTTTTATTTGACTATGTACAGGTAATTATTGTGCACTTTCTAAAAACAGACTTATACCAACACCCTTCTTTGTGTGTGTGTGTGTGTGTGTGTGTGTGTGCGCCGCATCTTATTACGAGTTTAGGCAGTAATAATAATAATAATAATATTTAGCACCACGTCTTACTACCCGTTCGGGTTATACGCTTTAAGTAATAATTACTCTAATGGATTAGGAATTGGGGAGGTTTAATTTAGAGGAAGTGAACCCGCATTTGCGTGGAGGAAGAGTGGAAAACCATTTAGGAAAACCACCCCCAGTTCACCCGACCGAGATTCGAACCTAGATCTCCCCGTCCTCAGTTTAGGCAGTAAAACACTATCGGGTTATGTATGAACCACCACCTCAGTACACACGAACGGGACTCGAACTCGGAACCCTTCAATGAAAATAAAAATGTTCGACAGGGATTCGTAAAACTACCTTCCTATCACCAACAGACCAGACATGACGAGACTAGCGCCTTTACCCGTGTACCCACTGGTGCGGGTCATAATCGATCCTTGCATCAGGACATTCATTTTAAGATTGAGTTAATAATTACGATTACGATATTTTAAAACTGACAGTGTGTTTTTAACAGTTTTTATTTAAATTCAAAATGAAGTAGTAGTCCAGTGCTTGTGTCGAGTTTACTCCCTAATATTTATTTATTTCTTTGTATTTGATAAAGGCAACAATGCCGAAATATTATTCTATTTGTGTTAAAATGTGTGTGTGACTACTTCTACTATAGAAGACAGAAGAAAAGGAAGAAGATGTCACCTATGTGCATTGGATTCTTCCCACATTCTTCCTCTTTCACTAGGTGGGCTTTTTTCATCAGATTTAATTTTATTAGTTTATTTTCCCTTTTTTCTTTAGTTTCATCAATTTCCATTATTATAAAATTATTTAGCCATTGGGCCACTTCATTTTTAAACATTTACAAATATGCTAATTCATGTATTTAATAATAGTAAGGTGACCTGGCAGTCTAGGGGTAAGGTGTCAGACTTCTGTGCTGGGGGCCGGTGTTCAATCCTCGGTCCCGGCAAAGATTTATCTGATTACCAAATCCTTCCTTCACCTTTGACAAGACGTGTATTAATGACAACTTGTGATATGTGTAGAATGCCAGGCTTCCACCGTGGTTCGGATTCCACGTTAAACTGTAGGTCCTCCATTTCATCTCACAATCACCCTACCACTACACATTAGCGTAAGTGCGTATAACTCGAACGGGTAGTCGGACACGGTGAGAATAATAATAAAAATAATAATACTTTTTTACCATTTAAACCTAATGTAAATTTAGTTTTTTTAATATAATTTTATAACTTTTTAATTCAATCTGTTAAGTACAATAAATTTAAACTCATTTTACAACAGTGCTCATTGTGAATATTTCGCAATATTAAGGTGGGAATGCTTTCACCTTTAGATTTTTTTTTAGCAACGTGTCTTACTACCCGTTCGGGTTGTACGCCTATGTTTTAATTACACTTATGGTATGGGGATTAGGAGGGCTTAATTGAGGTGAAGTGCACCCACATTTGCTTGGAAGGAGAGTGGAAACCATTTAGGTAAAACCACCCTCAGTGCACCTGACCGGAATCTAACCCCTATCTCCCCGTATTTGGCAGTCTAGTCCAACACGGGAGTAATGCGTTAAACCACGTGGCCACCGTAGCGAGTATTTAGATATTCTTTCTTAAAATTCCATTTCGGTTATTACTAGCAATCTTAACGCTTTTTCGTCGGTATAAAACTCGTCACGCGGTGTTTTCGTGACACCATTTTGGGTTTCTACTGGCTGCGTGTATGCCGTTAACAAACAATCACAGCAAGCGTTCTAATTCAGAAGCTATTTTAGCGCCACCAATATATTAATTAAGTAAATGTGTTAGAGATTTGGAATATTTAATTTTGAGGAAGTGCACCCCAATTTGCGTGGACGGAGATTGAAAAACCAATTTAGTAAAAACCATCTTCAGTGCACCCGACTGGGATTGAACTCCGATATCCCCTTCTTCGGCAGTCTAGTCCAACACAAGAGTAGCATGTTAGAATTACGTGGCCACCGAAGTGGGCTAATTCCTAAGTTCATCTGAAAAAATATGCTTGAACGTACAATCACATATATAATATGGTTGTAGATAAAACACCTAAAGTGAGTGAATTTGTACAATAGTATTTTGAACTTTTATTTTGTAGATGTCCTACATTTTGGGAGTCCTTGGCCTCTTTTGCGCCAAAAGCATCCGTTTAACCTACATACATATCCTTTTAGAACTGGCCAGGGACAACTTTTGAGCTGAAGAATCGCGTAGAAAACTGAAATGGAAGTGTGGCCTACCTATGAGTTTCAATTATCGATATAAATAAACAATTTCTAAATGTCTACACAATTTTTAATGATCAACTAATACTAGCTCACCCCCGTGGCTGAGCCGGTAGAAATACCAAACATAAGTTGAGAACACTGGGTTGGCCCCCCGACAGTGTAGGTTTGTCCTAGTACTACGAGATAATACATTCTTGTTTCCTGGCTGCGTACTTTTTTTTTAGCACCGCATCTTACTACCCGTTCAGGTTATACGCCTATGTACTAATTACACTAATTAGTTAGGGATTAGGAAGGCTTAATTAAAAGGAAATGTACCCGCATCTGCGTGGAGGAAGAGTGGAAAACAATTTAAGGAAAACCTCTCTCAGTCCATCCGACTGGGATCGAACCCCAATCTCTCCGTCTTCAGTAGTCTAGTCCAACACGGGATTAGCGCGCTAGACCACGCAGCCACTGAAGCGGGTCATTTGGGGATATTGGAGTTTCCTCTTTCACAGTGGTGAATTAGCGATCTGGGGACCAGTACTCTTATAGAACTAAGTTATAATTTTGTTTATAAGTCGTATGCTGATATAGTAAATTTGGTTCATAAAATACGCGTTAAGTAACCAAATTAATTAAATAACCTTTGAATATTATTTGACAGTTCTTAAGTTAATATATCTGCATTCATATATTCATACGCCGGGCCGTAGCCAAATCATCATTGTGTTAACATATTATATTTTAATTTTTTCTATTTTATTTATTGAAGTTATTTAACGTGCATTTTATGAACCGACTCATTGTATCAGCACACGATACTAAGAACTATAAAATGACAAAACCGAAATATGGCCACGCCGTTTAAGGCATTAGGCTCACATTGCACACAATAGTTGTGTTCAAATATCAGCCGGGTGTACTGGGGGATGCTTTATACCATGTTATGTGTCACCATGATCTTCCCATCTCTAATACATTCTAATGTGGGAGCATTTATTTTTAGCTACACTTATATTCTCTACCCCTTGGATTAAATATTTATTAATCCTTGTGCATAATGCACTAATTAAAATAAAGCTGTAGGCTACACATTTTAAATATGGAAAACTTGTGTTTCACCTAAGTCGTGTTTTTTTTTTATTGGTGGTGTGAACTGTAAAGTATAGGCTATACAGAGTAAGAGTGGTGGTAACTGACAGCTAGCAAAAGTTACGAAAATCTATTCTTGTGTATCCACTCGCCAAACCATTATTATTTTATTTAAATACTAACTTAGAAAAATAAGCGTTTGAATGTTTATTTTTTTGTGGAAGCGGCGTCTGTAGTTCACTTAAAAATTACTAGATGAGATAAGTGCGGTTGATGATATCATACAAACCGTTTTCGGTTTTGTTCATGTGCACGTGTTTAAAAAACTTTGATTTTAAAACTAGTATTTTATATTGCTCTTTCTCTAAGTTGTATAAAATAATAGATACATATTTTCAAGGTCAGTTATAAGAAGACAAAAGTATGAATATACTTAATACTTTTTATTTTATTATTTCATAATAATGTAATTAATATTCTTTCTTCTATCAACTAGTTACTAAAAATCCAGTTAAACAGTAATCTTGAGGTAAGTATTTTTATAATCGTTTGTGTAAATACTTTAGATTGATAATCTAGTATTGTTAAGAAAATACTCGTTATTTACACGTTCAACCAATGTTTGCAGTAAAAATCTTCTGTTAGCTGTCAGTTACACCCCCTCCTCCCCCCTACGCATGGTGGAATTTAGATGTGTCGTGACTCATTCTCATATAATGAATTTAGCAGTCAATTATCACATTGCATTGCAGGCTTAACTGACTCATACCGGAAGATATTTCCGGCCAGATGCACTCGGGTTTTGTTTTTGTTTAGTTAAGGAGGCTTTCCTTCCTCTATAAAGACGAATGTGGAAGATGTATTTAGCACCACGTCTCTAATATGTTAGGGATTAGGAAGGTTGAATCTAGAGGAGGTATACCAGCATTTGCGTGGAGGGATAGTTGAAAAGTAATTTAGATAAAACACCCTTCGTACACCTGACCGGGATTCGAAACCCCAATCTCTCTGTCATCGGCAGTCTAGACAGTTGCAAAAGTGTTGACTTAAACTCTTTGGCCATCATAGCAGGTTAATACTTTGTTTTGTTTCTTTTTGATGTTATTTGAACCATAAATATTTTGTTTATAAAATTTCGGGGAGTTTGGACCCCCCAGCCCCCCCTCTCCAACTACGGCCTTGGGTATAGTGCATCACGACTTCAAGGTATTTATGGACAATAAAACATAGCCTACCTCACTTTAAAATAAAAATCAATTAAATGTAACGTTACACACGCGATTTCTTACAATCTGGCAGAAACTTCACTCGATTAAGTATAATAAAGGGCAAGTTTGTGATAAACCATGAAAGTTTTAAAATTAAAACAAAATTAAGGGCGTTAGAATTAATTGTAGTTGGTCAGTTCCTGTGAAGAGTATTACCAACATTGCAATATAAACTTTAAAGCGGATTTTCTAGCACCGTAGTAATTAATTCTTTTCCACAGTCTTTTACGAATTCCATTTGTTGTTGTTATAATATGTTCTCCAGACTTGCGCGCATTAAAACCCTAATGATAATAATAATAGTAAAATAATAATAATAATAGTGAACAACCATCTAAAATAATTAAATCTTAAGGTATATCCTAAAGTAAAATCAATTTAACAACTTATAATTCGTAAAATAAATTTATGTAGACACTAACCTGAATTTGTTAGAGATGTTTATAAGCGAAATACTTTCCATCAATTATTGCATACATACATTTAAAAATATTTTAAATAATATAAATGCAAGATTCACGTTTATTTTTATTCGAATGATGATTCTTAAAAGAAAAAAAAAAATCACCCGCTTAAAGTACACTTTTGAATCGATCGTAATTTAAATTTCGTTCGTATAAGGAACACCAGAAGTGCCACCTAAATTCCGCCTATTCACTTCACTTCCCGTGGTAGCATAACACTGTTAGTGTTAATCTAATTTAGTTCTCAGTGGTGCTGTGGACCTAGAGCAAGCTTTGTGATGAGGCGACGCTAGCGGCATCTACTAACAGACAGTAGCACTGAATGTGACAGCACTATCTGTTAGCTCTAGAATGAAACTAACTTATTAAATATTATACTCTTTTAAATTAAAAAATGATACCTGGACACGAGAATTGAACCCGAGACCAGTGTCCGTGTCAAAGTATAATTTTTCATTTTAAAGGATATGATATTTAGATGCGGCTTCAACAGTAACTATCAAATATAATAGCTTCGATATTTAATCCATCATTATTACATATTAATAAGTAGACGAATGGCAGCAAGAAATGTATTGCGCTTGCTTAAAATAACTTAAGATACGCATCGTAAAAAAAAAACAATTTTTTTCACAACTTCTTACCTACCATGTAGGCTATTTTAAGACTAAAAAGGGGAGGGGGATAAGGGAGGTATAATTTTAGGGGAAATCTACTCGCATGTACTTGGAGGTAGAGTTTTACACCGCATGTACACCCATGCGTCAAATTAATTTCAAAATAGCTTCTATATTTATATATTTTTATATGACTGTTAAAACTTTATAATAATTTCTAGTTATACATTTTAATGATAAATTACACAACTTAATTATAATGTAATTTAAAAACTTTACACATATTTCTAGATAGGTAACATAAAAAGGAAAATTTTATATTTATTTACTTAACGTCTTACACTAATGGCTTGGGTAAGGATGAGAAGAGCATAATTTAGAGGAAATCGCTTACATTTTCGTGAAGGGAAAGTGGGAAACAGTTTATGAAAAATTAACTTCAGAACATCCGACCGGGATTTGAATCCTTACCTTCCTCTTATAGGTAAACCATACCAAATGAGCTTAGCTTGATATTTAGTGCTCGTGGCAGTGCTACATTTATAGGAGAATTTTGAAAAAAAATATCAATATATCGTCCACTTTTGGCCAGATTCATCACGGGTGATTATATTTACGATTTGGCTTCCGATACCTATTTCAGGTGAATGCTGATGCATTAAAAAAATCTTCTGCTTATTGCATGCCAATATTTTATTTAGTAAATTTTAAGATGTCCATTGCCTTCTTTATCAGTATTTTTAGTGAAGTTAAAGAGCCGTTAAAAATTAAAATGTGGCGAGGACAACACTGAAAAAAAACATACATCGACACGAGAAACGTAACAACTATAAATCAAAGACTCAAATAATATTTAAAGAAACGAAGTAAATACTAGTAGCATTTCTTCTTAACTGTCGATAGTTCTTATGCAACTAAGCTTTGTTTAGAAAACTTTTTTTTTGTCTAAGCGTTTAATTACTCAATTTAATTTTTATTAAGTAGTGACGGGAATAGTTACTAAGGGGTAAACACACCAGTATTCACTCAGGGATAAGATGTAAGACCGTTGTGTGGGTCGCAGGTTAGTATAGTTATATAACACGTATTTGAGATTTGAACTTAAGCTCCGACCTCCCTAGTCAGAGCGGCGAGCCAACTATACCAGTTTTCATTTTTTAGACCTTATCTTTCTCATACATTTCAAGATTTAGTTCAATATTTCATAACTTACTAAAACAGTCCCAGACATTAAACTATCCATGCAACCAGACACAATATCATGGATCCATTGTTGTCCTCTCAAATATTGCACCAACTGACAGCTGATTAAAAATGACCGCTACCAATCTAGGTGAAACATAGTCTACATTCCCAGTAACCGTCTCTATACGATAAACCCAAAAGTTGAAAAGGTACTTAGAGTAACACTATAACTATTCGTGCATTTATACCAACATAACAAGTTTAACGCTCACACACAACTAACATACTCCACGGCCGCCATGTCGTTCCAGAATTCGGTCAGTTTGCCAACCTCTCGTGCTAAGGGAGACTCACAACGGCATGTGTCCCCTTGGGGTGAATAAAGCTTCCGAGTTCAAACAACACCTGTAAAATCTTTATTTAAAACAACATAATAGAAGGTCACTTTGGCCGGACGTCACTAGGGGGTCACGCTCCACATTCTGAGAACACATGCAAACGTAACATACGTGAAACGAACACGGCAAAGAAAACGTTTATTGTACGCCGGCATTCCTCAATTAGTCCCATTTATTCCATCAAGGGAACGCTATGCAGACTGTGCTTAGTTTTGATACCTGTGAGATAGGGCCTATATAAATATTGTACACAATTAGCAGAAGCATATTATTACTAGGGGGGGAGGGGGGGACCTGGTGGTCTAGGGATTAGGTGTTGGACTTCTGTGCTGGGGGTCCAGGGCTCAATCCTCGGTCCCGGCACTGATTTATCTTATTACCAAACCCTTCCTTCACCTCTGACAAGACGTATATTAACCACAACTTGTGAATGTGAGGAATGCCAGCCCTCCACCGTGGTTCTGATCCCACGTTAAACTGTAGGTCCTCCATTTAATCTCACAATCACCCTACCATTACACATTAGCGTAAGTAGCGTATAACCCGAACGGGTAGTAATACACTTTGCTAATAATAATATTAGGGGCCGTATAACTTCCGAATTACGGATATGGCCCTTGACTTCTACACTCATATCATGCTTCTCTCAGAATTCTCTCATATCCACAATAAACGAACGTAACGACTAAACTAACTAATAAAATAAATTAGTTGTGCGTCTGTAAACTTTTATAAAGAAGAAAATAACTGTCCATTAAAGGCTCTTCCAGTAAGTAGGTCAGTGGTGTAGAACAGACACCGTGCAGGAGTCGAGCGTAAAAGTTCACCTGCATTGCAGGGGTTGAGGAAAATATTCATTATTTGTACATTTTTGCTTAAGTTATCGTAAATGTAAAATGTATCCATCAGTTATTTTATATTAAATGGGGAAGTATAATTGCCGAGGAGTAATGTTTTAAAAAGATGAATTACAAATTACATACAAAAGTTAAAAAGTGACTATTTTGTAATATAATTGGCAGCGTAGAAATCGTTCCCTTTGACAATATGCATGTGTAGGATGGATAGTCTTTTCCCAAGTCACAGCGTAGTCCCATACCAATAATATTAGCCTTTTCTGTAAATTTCCTTGCCCTTATTATCTTTTGTTGTTTCCCAGAAGCAATCTACAGGTTTGACTAAAAAAGGTATTTGTCAAAAACAGTATGATGGACCATACTGCTATTTTACATGTCCACAACGAAGCTGCAATTGGCTAAGATACAGAAGCTATAGCAGACAACCTCATCAAAATTAGTGCACAGTATCAAAGTACATTTTCTATGTCTAGTATAAATAAAAGTTAAATGGTAACGTTTTTAATATTGATAATAATAATAATAATAATAATCTGTGACCGAGGCGGCCGCCTTAAGATCTCATTTAAAATTAGAACTAACATTTGTACAGTTGCTAGCCCTTAATTCGAGACCTCTTGTGTCCTCTCTCTTCAGCTCCAACAACCAACTCATCAATAATATGTTATCCCCCTCCCCCCTCGTTCTTCCACTTCCTGAGCCCTTCAGCACCACGTCATTGTTGTACATCTTTTACCCTGCGTTTTACCGCCATCCAAGGATATACATATATGTATATATTTACTCTGTTGGGACTAACATCACAAAGACCAAACACCCAACCGGGATTCAAGCCTTGATTACCACATCACCGGTAAACCATAATGATGAATTTGACGCTATAAACCACGCGACCATCTATGCGGGATTACTGTGTAATTTACGAGCTAGTTTAACGTGAAATTTGTGAATAAACTGATTATATTAGCATGTACTACTTATAAAATTACCATTATTATTACTATTATTAGCACCGCGTATTACTCTACCCGTTCGAGTTATACGCACTTACGCTAATGTGTAATGGTAGGGTGATAGTGAGATGAAATGGAGGACCTACAGTTTAACGTGGAAT
>CABFVX010009342.1:0-18882 GCA_902151425.1 Timema shepardi
CCTTGACCTCTCCACAGAGTGAGAGCCGTGCCGTCTAGCGGCACACCTTCCAACCAAACGACCCGGTGTGACGTAGACGGCACAGTGTGTGTGCACGCGTGCGCGTGTCCTCAATCCGATCTCATGCCACGGGAAAGAAGCATATTTACGGAGTGAAAGCTGTTAGTAGGAACAAACATATTTGACTTGGTCCCTGCAAATACAGTATCATCTGTAGGCCTACCTGGTGAAGATGTACATTCTAGTGCTAATTACCATGAAGAAGTTTTGTAAATTGGATGGGACTAAGCCTAGTTCTATTCAGTTTCCTTATCAAAAAAAAGTTTCTTTTGCTGAAATATTATGGGCTGGCAATTAAATCAAATGACACATTCTTCTGCTAGTGACCTTTTCAAAGTAATGTTTCCCGATATTTATATTGGCCAGAATTTCCAAATGCATAAAGATAAACTTTGATATATGTCATTGTGTATTAACTATGTGCTTTTTTCAAAAGTGAGCTTGCAAATATGGCTAAGCAATGCTGATTTTACTGCATTGCTCAAGGACTGTGGCTCAGAAGACCCAGATGATAATTGTTGTTTGCTTCTGGAATGAAAATGAAATACAAGGTATTTAGCATCTTTTTAGGTCATGCTACAACTCAAGGTATATTAATAAACTTTATATCTGCACTAAAAGAATAAAGTTTGGATCTTTAAAACATGCTTTCAAGTTTCCATGGACGGACCAAATGTAAACCTCAAATTTTTAAGGGATCTCGGAAGATACTTGAAGGAATATTCTCCACAATATCCTGAGTTGCTGGAATTTGAAACTTGTTCTTTACACAATATCCATGGTGCTTACAAAACTGTTTGTGCTAATTTTATTTGGGCTATTGACCAGTTTTTGCGCTCACTTTATCTTTTGCTTAGATTTTTCGAAAAGACGTGTATACTAGTAAAAAAAATAGAATCATCTCTTTAACCCGTTGAACTTTTCTTTTATTAGCTGTATAGAAAACACAAAGGTTTTAGAGAGATCATTGTCAATGCTGCCTTATTTTAATAAATATGTTTATTCTTTTAATATGACTCTTCCAAAACACAATCTTTTCCAAACATTAAATACTTTGTGAAGGATGATTTTTTTGACAGCGAAGTTGGCGATTCATGCTGTCACTTTCACATGAGTTGGGAAAATGCCTCACTGAATATCAGAGCAATCCACCTTTTTTAGCATTTATGTTTGCAGAGCTATGTAAAAATTATACAATGTGATGTAATTAATTAAACAAATAGGTACTTCAAAAAAACTTGTTATCCATTGATTTTAAAAAACAATCCAACATGAAATCACTCCTTTCTGTAGATATTGGGTTTGTAGCATTAACAGCTCTGAAAGATATTAGAGATATCAAGGTGTTTCAATTCTGAGGTGATAGTCAAAAATTTCTAGTTGATCTCTGTAACAACCTTTTACATCTAAGTGTCCTCTCTCCTACAAAATTGTCAAAGGTGCCAAGAATCATGCTCAATCCATATCTTACGACCCATAGGATAACTTCTGCGTTGGAAGTCCTACTAGACAAGAAACAACTATTTAGTGTGCAAGTTGATGCTTTAAAAAGAAACTAGTTTGATTTTGTAACAAAGCAAGAAGTTAATGAATATCTTAAAATGATTCACTTCAAGTGTTGACAAACTTAAGTTCTTTATGAATATCTTTTCCAAAGGAAGTGTAGCTTGTTTCAAAAGCTTCAATATTTTACTAAAAGAAAATTCTTGTTCTCTTCCATAGCATTGCAGTCATTGAGAAAGTTTTTCTGTAAATAAAGAATGTCTATTTGAAAACCTACACGAGGACAGCCTTATTGCTCAACATGTAATCAACATGATGCAGTCACTGCAGGTGGAGGACGTATAAATATGACCATTTCAAAGATGTTGTTTCATGATGCGAGAAATTCATCAGGAATAAGAAAAGAAACTCTTAAAATTAATAAAAAGATTGAAGCGGACTAAAATCGAAAATGAAAAACTGCATTGATGAAATAAGGAAATTGGAGAGGGGAAAACATTCTGCAGAAAGCGAAGGAAGAGACAGTGTTAGAACATGAAATGAAAAAATTGAGAAAAATTGATGATTGAATGTCTATTTTTCTCTCTACCCTAAACATATTTTGTTTGAAGGATTTACTATTTTAATTTTTAATTAACAGCAATCATCTTTATCACCATGTATTTACTAAACAAATTCATTATTACAAAATGTGACTTGGTGTGGCAAGGATCAGCTACATTTGGGTTTTGTGTGTGTGTGTATGTGTATTAGAGATGGGCTGAATCCACATTTTTTCGGATCTGAAACATAATTTTATCTTTGAATCCAAATTTAGAAAATGTGAATAGGATAAGTGTTTAACTTCCCACGGGGGTAGGATTTTTTCCTTCATTTCTGATTTTGTTCACATTAAGTGGTAAATTAATGGTTGTTAGGTTTTTCCTATTATTAAATTGGTCCTAACCATTAGTTAACATCATATTAGCTCTAAAAAAATGATTCAATCTTAGTATTAAAAAAATTGTTTTGAATCCTTGAATATTGCATCCTTGGTATATACTTGTATAATATGTTAGGGAGATATAATACACACACACTGTATTTTTTTGCATGAACTTTGCATAAAATAAAGCATGCCACTTTTTTCTAGGATAGAGATCTTTTTTTTTTGAACTATGGACTTTTTTATTGCAAGGAAATTTTTCATTTGCACTGTAGTTGAATATTCTTTAAGTAAAAATGTTTAATTGTGACAGATATAACCTGAACTTTTTATTTAATACTTTTGAAATAGAGATTGTGTGGCTCTGAGTCTTTCATATATACTGGATTTTATAAATAAAATAGACTGGAAATATACTGGAATTTCAAAACTCTAGTCCAGTAGACACCCTGTAAAATAAATCTCTTCCATTACTCTTCCTCCTTAAATTGTTCCTATCTGAGCCGAACAAACATTGTTTTTATCTAGGTATATGTATATTTTGTTTTGAGTATGTTTCACAAATAATTACATTATTGAATAATAATTTTTATTGTCGTTATAAATCCCGATATTGAATTTAGTAAAAGGAAATTTGATTTTCTAATCAGGAAAAAATTTGGCGACTTTCGTCCCTATATTTCACGGCAACCCTGCTGGTTGGCTTTGCGGGCTACAGTGAAATAGCAGTTTGAATCCTCGGCATAGTAGATGTTCCCTAAACTTTCTCCCCCACACGCTTTTTACACAAATATGGTACATTTACTCTAAAATTCTACCATCCTCATTTCTAACACATCAGTGTAAAAAAATACTTTTAGCCCATCAAAATATTAGGACTCGGGATGGGAACAGGACATTTTAAAATTACTCTTTAGAATAATGTTAATTTAAAATATATTGATTTCTAAACTAATATGGTATGAATTATTAAAGTTATAATATAATTAAACCCTGCTTCGGTGGCTGCATGGTCTAAGGCATCACTTTCACAATAGACTAGACTACCGATGACTAGAATATTTAGTTTGAATTTGGTCGGGTGTACTATGGGTGGTTTTTCCTAAATGGTTTCCCACTCTAGCCACGCAAATGCGGGTATACCTCTAAATTCAATCTTCTTCATTCCTAACACATTAGATTAATTGGTAGATAGGCAATATAACCAGAATGGGTAGTAAGATGTAGTGCTAAAAAATTCACTAAAAGCAATAAAAAATAACACAAATAAAATTGATAAAATTGTGCGTGAATAACATTTTTTAATCAAATCAAATAACAAAATTTTGAATTAATATCAAATAGTACAATTAATAAAATAGTTTATTTTATTTTTGATGGAAATTATTTTTATTGTGTTTTATATTTAATTAATTGCATAGTGCAAAAAATACTACAAAACCAAATTTGCTCTGAAACTGCAAAATATTATCAAGGTTTGAAACGTCTAAAAGTTATTTTACTCAAATGTTCTCTCTAGGTTTGACACCCCTTACACTCGGTACACTGATCCCTCATAAATAGTTGACTTTGTTAAGCTACTTCCTTCCCCCTTCCTCTCATTTCCACTCCTAAAAAGATAGATGAATATATCTCTGTCCTTCTCTAAATCTTTCAAGCTCTTTCGCTTGCTGAACCCAACAAATAACTGTTGATAAACAGAGCAACTACCGTACTGCAAAAACGTATAGTGCATTTTTCGGTCTAAATCAGGGCCATAAATTTTATCAGGGAGTACAAAGTGTTTTGGGCCCCATTTCAATTTCTATTAATACTGTCTAAAAAAACGAAATTAATTAATCAAGCTTATCTGAAAGAAGGAAAAGAAATCTATAAATATAATTCATACTTCTATATCTAAAAAAAAAGTAAAATCAATAAAACAAAAAATATTATACCTTCACTAATAATTTAGGAATAGTAATAGTAGTGGAAATGTGAATGCTAGTCTTCAATATATTCAACATATTCTGAGATCCTATGAAATATCCAGACCCCTCTTGGACGCCCGGGTACGATGTACCTACTGAACTACCCCTCTCATGGGGCCTACTCTAAACTATGCCATTCCCAATTGTGAGTCAGACACCTACTAATAATATGAGTACAGTATTTGATATGGATCTTAAATTCAATTAGGATAAATGTAAGCATTTTTGGTTTGTCGACAAATCTGACGACTTCTAATTTTTCGTTTGCGACAATCTAGCGACTTTATGGTACTAATATAGCTACAACACTTATATGGTTGTTGGCAACACCTCCACCAAGTTTCTTACCCGAAAGTTTTCTAGAAAAGGCCAATCCCGCCCGACCTACAAGAATAGATTTTCGACCTTTTCCCGAGGGCTTGGGGATCCTGTCCACCCCTAATTAAATAACTTTCTGATATAATTTGTATGGCTGTAACTTTGATTTGTAAAGCTGAGTTTGACAACTCTACTTTGAGATTACCAGTGTACAGTCCAATTTAGGAAGAACCATATCTGACCAGTAGGAAAGTTACTAGATTTACTTTTGTATTCACACGTCAAGTCGTGTGGTGTGATCTTCCTGCATCTGTCACTGTTTATAGGAATTATCAATACTTACTTAATATTATTATTATTATTATTATTATTATTATTATTAACACTGCGTCTTACTACCTGTTCGGGTTATACGCACTTACGCTAATGTGTAATGGTAGGGTGATTGTGAGATGAAATGGAGGACCTACAGTTTAACGTGGAATCCGAACCACGGTGGAGACCTGACATTCCCCACATTCACAAGATGTCTTGTCAGAGGTGAAGGAAGGGTTTGGTAATCAGATAAATCTGTGNTAAATCTGTGCCGGGACCGAGGATTGAACCCCGGCCGCCAGCATAGAAGTCCGACACCTTACCCCTAGACCGCCAGGTCACCAATAATAATAGTAATATGGTAATAAGTATGTTTAGTATTTTCTAAAGGCCCCTTCCTATGACACCTGTACTGGAACTGTATACAATCACTTTGTGTGTCCACAGTTTGCATACACAGACCAAGGTCGAAACTTAGGCCGAGGCCGGGGTTTTGTCCCCCAGACCGCTGCCATTGTCGGTAAAGGAAATGGCCCCGATGAATGGAACGAAACCTCCGATATCACTTCGGGCTATGCCAACAACTCTAATGATTACGGAGGCCGTGGTGGTAACAGAGGTCGTGGAGGCAGGGGTGGAGAAAGGGGAAGACGAGACAACGATGGTAAGGGAATACTATTTTTAAGTTGGTCCAAATGTTACTTAAACATATTTTAAATTGATGATTGGAGCAATTAAAAAAACCTGTATTAATCTCACATATCTTGCATTTTACAACAATATTGTTTTTATGTTATATCGAGTACTGCATGTTTGTCTGTTGTTAACCTCTCCCTCTTATCAGTGAGGATGTCAACATTTAGTGAAATGTGACAAATAACAAATTAAGGTGGTAGAAACATATGAAAGGAACTAACTCAACATGGCTTTACACTGAAAATAAGAACATTGCTACCATTGGACAAAGAAAAAAGTTGATCATTACTGTCCAAGCCCCCAACTTGGGTTTCATCATCTTGGAACTCAACATGAGGGATTGTGAAACTTGTTCTTTTCCGGTGTAGAACCATATTGTGTTTGTTCCTTGTATATGTTTCTATCCACCTTTCCTGAACCTTCTTCCAAATATAATACAATTACCTCGTAAAGCAAAAAAGAGGTTTTCCTTGTAGAAATAAAGAACCAATTTAGTAATAATGAGTTTTAGTATCCAAAGTAGTATTCAAAAGGAAACCAATCTTTGCAACTGGTGAGAGGTTGGTGCCAAAAGGGTTTATTCATCCAGCCACTAAACATACATTTGTTTGCTTAACAACCTGCCACTAAAAACAAAACTCATATAAAATAAATTGTAATAATTCCCAACTTAACCACTTGAGTCAGTCACCACAGATATTAGAAGAGTAGGTTTGAACATTTGTAAATAAATGCTGACATCCTCACATAGATGGATAAAAATTAGACCATAATGCTGTACCCAGCATCAATGAATTGAACTGCTGATGACAGGGAGATTGGAGCTCAAAGTCCCGCAATAGTTGTGAAAACTTGGGGTAAATGCTCGCCACAAGACCCGGTGTTCATGGGTTCAAACCCAGCCGAGGATGTTGGCGTTTTGAGCGATAAAAATCTGTAGCAAAACTTTCTTTGGAGGGGAAGTAAAGTTGTCGATCCCATACCGTTTGTGGCATGTAAAATAACCTTGGAAGGTATGTGAAAATACCTTGCTTGGCAAAATTGGTAGGTCCTTTCACTCTAGCCCATAGAAATACCCCTGTGCTGATATAATTAGTCAGTTCAGAAAGTGCATGTTAAATACCTCAAATAAATGGGATTGGGGGTGTATAAAAAGTTCTGAGTACAAAGTATTTTTTAAAACTGGAGGTGTTTAGCATAACCTACTTTATTTATATTTAATTTAGTTCAATTTCTATCATAATACAATACCGTTAAATTTTGATCTTTTATTAGACTATCTTAGGCCTAGTCCATTCCTTCTAATAAAAACATTTTTTTAAAACATTGCCGAAATTTTTATTTATTGATATATTATTAAAGGTTGGTTTACTCGCACAGTTGCCAGAATGAAAAGATTTTGTATGTGACGAACCTTGTACCCTCTTTGCTTGTCTGGTTGTAAAATACACATTCCTAATTGAGGTGAGACACTTCAACTAAACTGGAGAGGGTTGCATTCCTTTTGGAATATCAACTTATTACATGTAAACATTTCATATTAAAAAAAATAGGTCAGCAACCACGCTTGGGTGATTTTCTATGGAATGACCCATCTGCCAATGACAGAGATCAAAGTTCAGATCCTGGTCGAGTGTACTGAGGGTGGTTTTTCCTTCCCTCCACAAAAATGTGGGCACACCTCCTCTAAACTAAAATCCTCGTCCCTAACTCATTAGTGTAATTAATTCAAGCAGGGATAGCCAAGGTGACTAGACCTTTATTTTTATTATTTGTAAAGTTGTGGTGGCAGTAGAGTTGACCAAAATGTGACACAATATTTGAAATGTTCCACGAAATTGTCCTAATTGGATTAATCTTCAAATTATTTCAAGGTGGGTTCGGAGGTTCTAGAGGACACAACCGAGATGACAATGAAGATGGTGGTGGAGGTCGACGAGGTGGATACATTCGCGACAATGATGGTGATGGAGGCCGCAGGGGGCGTGGTGGCGGTCGTGGGGGTTACCGCGGAGGGAGAAATGATGACGGCAATGATGGAGGAGGATATCGTTCACATAGAAAAGACGATGAAACTGGTGATGGTGTTGGGGATGATGGAGGTAAGATTTAGTCTCGCATACTTCTTAGATCTTATATTGGTTTGCAAATTAATTCAACTTCTTTGCCTTTTACTTTACAGTTTGTTAAATATTCACTTGACTAAAGCTTGTTTGGACTGTGGAAAAAAAATTGTAGCTAGCATAAATTTAGAAGTCAGTAAATAAAATCATGAAGTTAGTAAAGAATTACTATATCCTGGTCAAAGATGAAGGTAGGTGTTCTTTATTCTTTTTTGGGCATGAATATTTTTGTGCAAGTCATGAAAAATTCATGAAATATGGTTTACATAGTTTGGTAGAATCTGTTCTTGGATAATAAAGTTATTTTTTTATATATATATTAGATTCTATAATTCCTTAAAGATAATGTCGACCTTGGTGCTCTTGGCAAAAAGTGTTCGCCTCAGGACCTGATGTTTGCTGGTTCAAACCCAGTCAAGGTTGACAGATATTTCTTGGGTGATTAAAATTTGTGTTATCTTCTTTGGGGGGTGGGGGGGTAAAGCTGTCAGTCCCATGCCGAATGTGGTCTGTAAAAGAACCCTGGAAAGGATGTGAAAATACGTTTCCTACCAAAATTGATAAGGCCTTTTACTCTTGCGCATAGATATTCTAATGTGCTAATAATAATAAAATCAGTCACTTTAGAAAATGAACATTAAATACCTCAAACAAATGAAGAAAAAATTATAAATAATATTATGTTCGATGAATGTAACTTTTTTTTTTTAAAGACAAAAAGGATGAGAAGCCCCGAGAGATCTACATTCCCCCAGAACCAACTGAAAATGAGGAAGAGATGTTTGGAGATGGGATAACATCAGGAATAAACTTCAACAAATACGACAGCATTCAAGTTAAGGTAATCAGACAAGTTTGCAAATAATTTATCAAACTTCTTGTTTAAATGGTAAGAGAAATACATTATAGCTGTCATTCCTGAATGGTGAGATTGCAAGGACACAAAGATCATATCAGAGGACATTTACAATTGATCATCACTAGAAATGCCAAGGAAACTATGGAAAAATTGTCCAATATGGTATTTTACTGTTAAGGCAGGACATTCATGGATTTGAGAACTAAGTCAAGAATTTATTTTAATGCCCAAATTTCTACTTGAACTCTCTTAAATCCAAATATTTGCCACTAATTCTACCTTCGTGTACATCATAAATTTCCTAACACAAGCTTTGGGCTATTATTAGAATTCGGTTGTGTGTCCAAATCTGGGAGAGTGTTAAACTTCACAATTATCATCAACTGTTTGGCCTGTGGCCAGGTCATTTTATAAAAATTCCTCCAGCTTCCTTTATGCTTCTACCGTTCTTCCTCCTCAAATTATTTCTATTCTTCTTTCATTTGCACACTTTCTTTTATATGCTCCACCCATCTCTTTCTTGGTCTCCCTTGCGGTCTTTTTCCATCCTCATTACCTGCCTGTACAATCTTGTCTTGCTTCCTCTACTATCTCATGTACTCCCTGTGCCCCTACTTTTTCCTGGATAAATTCATTTCTTATCTTGTTTCACCTCATGACAGCTAATATGCTCCTAACAAACAGGATTCCCATGGCCTCCACTTTCCGAGTCTCTCTTACATCTATTATCCATGTTTCTGCTGCATGTGTCACAATGTGTACAAAGTACCCTCTCTAAAACTTTCCTTAGACTTAGAGGACACGTCCCTTCTCCATAGTAGATCTACAAACAACTCTCCCAGCTGTTCTCTTCTCATTAAATCCTCTTCTTCCACCTTTCTCCTCAGTCACGCTTCCAAATTATTTTCCATTCCGTCCTTTTCTCAGCTCTACTCCTTCCAACTTTATAGCTTTATAAAGCCTCACCCTCTTCCTTCCATCCCTTCACACTTCGCCACGCTACATTTCATTCCACACAACTTCACTTCCTCATTCCATTCCTGTATTACCTCTTCCTTCTCCCCTCATACCATCAAGTCATATTCATAACCATTTCCATTAAAAATAGTAGTGGTGAGAGGGCACTCCCCTGATTCATTCAATTTTTTATTTTGAACCTCCGTGTCTTTTCACTCTCGTTACCATTCCTCTTTCCACTTTAGCCTCCTCCATCGCTTTCCAATCTTTGTTTCTAATCACACTAACAAATGCCTTATCCTCATCCATAAATACCACTACCATGTATTTCCCATTTTCACATCTTCTTCCCATCAGCTGTCTTATGGCAAAGATTAAGTTTATTGTAGACCTCTTTTCCCTAAATCCTTGCTGTTCCTCTCTCCACCTTACTTTCATTTTATTTCTTATTCTCTTTTACAGTATCTTCTTATATGTTTTTGTACATTAGCCCATCAGCCTTATTCCCCTATAATTTTTATTCCTCTCCTGTCTCCTTTCTTGAAAATGGATATTATAACCCCCTATTTCCAGTCTTCCGGTACCTTCTTTTCCTTCCAAATCACGCTCATCGTCTGTATAACTATTATATACCTACTTCACCTGCTACCTTTTTCATTTACAGTTATTACGTCCAAATTCAGTGTTTTTTCTTGTTTCATCTTCTTTAGTGCGTCCTCCACTCTTTCCTCTTCTGCTCTTTCTTCTTCTCTTTGTTTCACTTTCATTCTTTTCCTCTTTCAGGTTGCACATGTTCTCAAAATATATTATCCTAGCTCCTTTGCTTCCTCTCATGTCTTCACTGTTCTTCCTTCTTCATCCATCATTCTAACTAGAGATGTCACAATGCCTGTTTTTCTCGATTTCAATTATCAAGCTCACCCTCGATTTTTTGATTCTCGATTCCTATTTTTGAACTTCCTTTTTCTTTGTTTCCAGCATCCAACCTCTTAAAAAAAAAGTGGGTATTCAACTTCATAACATACCAAAAAATTAAAAATTGTTCATAGTAATAAAACATTTTTTTTTAAATTAACAAAGAAAAATATCAATTTTGTTAAGTATTAAGTCATGTAATAAAAATAATTAGGAATTACATTAAAGTAAACATGTATTACAACCTACAAATAAAGTCTCATTGAATCAAACATTTGTAAATAAATATAAATATAAATAGGTATAACAAACAGCTGTTGATAACACAAGTCTATTCAATTCACCAAATAGGAGCATTAAATGAAAGTGCACTGTTTTGAAACAATGACATTGGAAATGTACTAGTAGCAACTTAAAATACTTAAGTAGGGCTACTTGGAAACAAAAACTTTTCTGTAACTATTATTTGTCAGATAAAAGAGATTAGCTTTGTAAAAACAGTCAACTCTTTTTTTTAGCTATTTAATAATAATTGTTATTGTACAGAACACCTAACTCGCTTAATACCCCACTACCCCCCTCAATTCGAAACTTGGACTCGACCATTTCAACCAACACATGGTTGCTTGAAACTTTAATCTCACAATCTTATAGATATTTATTATAAACACACTAAAAGTCTTTAAAACTGAAAATCAAAAAAAAATCCATATAAACTTGAAATTAATACAATAAATTACAGATTTTATGATGGAAAGAAGAACACATTCCACACTTTACAAACATTTTAAGTTGTCCAGTATAACTGATTTCATGCACGTTAGCTCGCCAGAAATTAGTCATGATGTTTTGGACTACCCTCTAAAACTATTTAATTAAAATATTTTTTTGTTCTATTTTTATTCAACTTGTCTTATCCAAAGGGCTAAATAAAACATTCAAAATTGAAAAGTTACCAATAATATAATTACAGGAGAGCAGCCATCTTAATCTGATTGAAATGTCGTAACATTCGATATACACGTTTTAATGATAGTTATATCGATATATCACAGAAATTTGCCATCCTTAGTCTAGATACTCAACCATATTTATCTCTGAATCTAAGACTAGTTTTTTACCCAAATTTGTAGATTCAAACGGGTAGTAGGACACGGTGCTAAGTATTATTATTGTAGCTTCTAAAATGTAGGAGTCGTCTAAAAATAGTAGACTAAGGATTGGGTTAGGCCTACATCAAAATGTAACATTTTACATCTTTATTTGATATGATACTACCTTCCTCCTACATTCTCATCTCTTTAGGTCTGCCACCAAAACCTGTGCTCATTCAGTTTATAAGGACACTTAGTATTGCCTTGATATTTACAGTTTGCCTTTTAGTTTCTCCATTGCTTTGTCCATTGCTCTTGCAAGTTTATAAAGAAAACATTAATGTTAAATATGTGCTGAGATTTTTTGGCTAAAATGCTTCATTCCTACTATAACATTTATACATTCATTTAAGTGTTAAATTAATGGTGTGGGGTCTGGTTTTTAAGTTTGTCTTATTATTATTTTAGATTAAGGCATCGAAAGGCATTGCAAGAGCATTGAAACAAATACATATACAAAATTTGAAAAGAAAAATATCTCTAATCTTGTTGAGAGTTAGAGATCCCATCCATATTTATTAGTGATATTGGAACTCATAAATCCTACTCGCGTGGTGCAGGCAATGCTATAAAACTGACCTTTGATGAAGTCTTGCCCACATGCAGACCAAGATGGTGTGATCTCATATGTTGTGTGTTAAGGTAACGGGTGAAAATAAGCCCGAACCCATTGAGACGTTTGAGGCGGCTGGTCTACGCCAGTTTGTGGTTGACAACGTCAAGAAGTCTGGTTATCTCAAGCCCACACCTGTTCAGAGATACGCTCTTCCAATTGTGATGGCGGGCCGAGATCTCATGGCCTGCGCCCAGACGGGTTCCGGGAAAACTGTAAGTACCTATTCTTGAACAGTGTCGTAAGAAGGTTAGGGCACTGTTTTAGCAGAAAATATGTGACTTTTATATAAGATCCTCTAAGATATTAGATGGTCGATCTAATGAGTAATGACTAAACACTGGGGAAGTATTGGGGTGAGATGGAAGGGGATATCTGTTAAAGGCAGTATTTGTGCGGTTTTTAGGAATGTGTCAAGCTTCAAATATTCATTTACTTCGACAATTACAATCGAAAGCACAGGGTATACACAAAATTTCAATATTGCTAAAACAAACCATTTTAAGAAATGTTATATCAACAATAACAGACATATTCAATTTCTTACTCATGACTGAACAGTATCTCGCACTTTGGAAACTTGCGCTTACTACACCAGTACCTAAAAAAAGACTAGCAAAATATTTACATGACTTTTGACCTATAAGTATACTTTCGTCCCTTTCTAAGGCACTAGAACTCCTAGTGCATCAACAAATTTACCGACACATTAACAAACACAATTTGTTCAGCAAAGTGTTATGATAGGCAACATGTTCTCAACATGGTGCCCAGTTGAGTCTGGTGTTCCACAGGTCGCAGTTCTAGGGCCATTGCTTTTTTCTCTATATGTGAATAATATTACTTCTTCAATGTCATACTGTCACATGTATGCAGATGACTTTCAAATATATATTTCCACTGACCGTTCTTCAATAAATACAGCCATACAACGAATACATTTTGAACTAGCTGCAATAAATGCCTGGTCTGAAAAAAATGGACTTAAATTGAACCCTGATAAAACTCAAGCCATTCTTATAGGAACAAGCAGACTACTACTGAATGTGGATTGTTCCCTGCTGACTGTCACACGATTAGGAGTAGCCACAGTACAACTGACAACAATTACTAAAAACCTTGGGGTGATTATTGATGAAAATCTTAATTGGACAAATCGGGTAACATCGATTTGCTAGAAAGTGTATGCCTGCTTACATTCACTGATAAGACTAAAGAATTTTCTCCTAGAAAATGTATGACCTACCCTTGTGCAGAGGTTAATAATGCCACACTTTTGGCTACTGTGACGTAGTATACAACGGCTTAAGAGATGATCTAGCAGAACGACTAAGACTACAAAACACATTTGTTCGATACATATTTCACTTAAAACGGTATGATCATGTTTCTAAATATTTTAATAAACTGGGTTGGTTAAGAATAAATGAAATGGGAAGGCAACACTTAATAGTATTGCCTCGCAAAATATTATCAACATCTCAGCCTCAATACCTCTCCACACGGTTCCTCTTTCTGAAAGATAAACACAGCCGAGCTACTAGATCAAAATCCACTCTACAGATGTCTATTCCTGTACATAGCTCTCAAAAATATTCTCGTTCTTTTACTGTCCTGGCACCACAGGCTTGGAACAAACTAGAAAACTCTACTCGTCATCTAGCATCTAAGACTTCACTTTAAGTGCGCGGCTAAGCAATTTATCTTGCCTAATAACCTAAACTGAGTTCTTGAAACTACTTGAGCTTTAAATGAGTGTATGAATGAGCTTGCAAATGATTTTCTACCTATTTGAATATTCCTCTGCTAAATTTTATTTCAATAAATGTAATAGTGTATGTTATATTCACCACTAGTTAAGTGGAAGAGAAGGCTAACGCCTTAACTTCGCCATATGAATTATTATTATTATTATGTTGTTTTGTAATGTACATAACAGTTCAGAATGGAAAATATTTACCCTTTTTGAATGTCAAAGCTGGAGTTTTTTTGTTTTTTTTAACGAAGTCGAAGATTCAGACTTCCATAGTCAGTTTGATGAAAATTGAAATTTTATTACACTCTTCTTCAATCTATGCTACCTGAAAAAATTGTAATTCTGTCTAGAAAACGAAGGGAATTCGGTACTAAGAGCATATGTCAACCCTGGATAGACATGTTTTAACTTCCGTTACAGGCGGCGTTCTTACTGCCAATTGTCCACGTCCTCCTAAGTGATCCTCGTGATATGGTGATAGACTCAGAGGGTGTAGAACCACATGCCATTATCATCTCACCGACCAGAGAACTAACCATTCAAATCCATGAGCAGGCGAGAAAGTTCTCTCACGGTTCCATAGTTCGGGCAGTGGTGGCCTACGGTGGGACCGCAGCTTTCCATCAAGCCAAGACTCTCATGGTGAGTGGATATTGTTTATTAACTGAGACCAAAGAACATGATGTATATTGAGGTGGGGTGCATAAGGCTAAGAAAAGATGACTGGTGGCTGAAGGTAGTGCAGAGGTGATGTAGGGGGAGGAGACTTTGGAGAGGCTTATGTTCAAAACAGACTTGACCATTAGCTGGAAACTGTTCATGATGATTAGTCGAGAGGAAAATTCCTCCTAAAGTCTCTTCCCTGTCTTTTTTTTCCTTTTTTTCAGACAAGCATTCACAATTGGTCCAGTAATAAGTAATATTAGGTTAATATTAGGTAAAAATATGTTCCCCACTTTAGGAAGTCTTTCATCGATCAAGAAATCACTTCTTAAAAGTTGGCTGCCTCTTGTGATTCCTTTATGTGGAGATTACACTCAACCTTTTGTACGGCTTTAATACACACATTTCCTTATTTTCTTAAAGTTCCCTAGTAAAAAAAAATGCTTATATTTCCTGATTAAATAGTTTGGTTTTTAATTGAGAGTATTGGGACAAAAACATAACCCTCATTCTATATAAAATTGTGTTGGCAGTGATTTTTGGTATTTTATGTCTTGAACTACAAGTAGTTTTAAAAGTAATTAATACCTTGAGTATATAAATATCTACAAATAGGAAATATTTTATTTTTTATAGGTAGATTTTAGGATTTCGTAGAAGTTTAAATAGTGACAATATACCATCTAAATCTATGAGGGTAATCATGCATTTGAAACACTTTTTTCCTTGAACTGTGTTGAATGACATGTTTGTCTTTGTTAGTCTGGCTGTCATATCCTGGTGGCCACTCCAGGGAGGTTGATGGACTATGTGAATCGGGGCCGTGTCAGGTTCTCCTCCCTCCGCTTCATGGTCCTGGACGAAGCTGACAGGATGTTGGACATGGGCTTCATGCCCGAAGTTGAACGGATGATGAATCATCCAACCATGGTTCCCACGGTAGGTGTTTTATCTTAACATATGCTTCAGTTATTGGGGTCACTTGAAGGTTTCTCTATTTTTACAAATTAAACATTGTAAAGGAAATAGAAGGGCAAAGCCTACAAACCGCAAAACTGTGTGCCTCACAGTTCACATTAAAACACATAATTATGAAGTTTTCGAGGTACATCATTCCCCTTCTTCAGCAGTAGAGAGTAAAACACCAACTGGACTATGGCAAAATGGCTAGAGGTAAGATCATGGTCACTTAAATACTGCAGTTGTCTGTTCAAACTTGTCTTGACTCTTGGTAGATGGATAAGATGTATTTATATTATATTTAATTATTGCATTATCAGTTATTATTAGAGGCAAGCAAAAGGTGAGGTTATTTTTAGGGGGGAAAGGGTGTTATTTTCTCAAAAAGTGATGACCTTTTATGCTTAAAGCAATATTATTTACATAAATACGAGTCAAATTAGTATTCGTTAAAAAGAACTAGAATAAAACTGTTTATATTTTTTGTTCGTATTGTACATTTAACTATTTATTAACATACAGTCAACTCTCTATTCTACAACCTTTCACGGTTCCCTGAAAAAGGGTCGATATTTCGAAAGGGTCGTTATTGGAATTTTAACAGATTTTGTTCCACCCCTGATCTTCATACGAAAAAATTGCATTTTTTAGATAATACGTGAAAAAGTAAATAAAATAAAACCTACCTATTTCTTGAAGAAGGTACTCCTTTCACTCATTTCGTCAAAATTATAAGTTCGTATCAAATTTTAGAAAATTGCGTGGGTCATCAAAAATCGTTCACAAAATCCAACCAAAAACGTAACCAAATCAAAATAACAATGTTAAACAATAGCATGGGTCGTCAAAAATTGTTCACAAAATCAAACCAAAATAGTAACCAAATCGAGAATNAAATAACAATGTTAAACAATAGCATGGGTCGTCAAAAATTGTTCACAAAATCAAACCAAAATAGTAACCAAATCGAGAATAGAAATTACAATGGCAAAAGCAAGCCTGGCGCGTGATGCAGCGGTAGTCGCGCGCGGGGAAACATTGTCTTGGTTGTGGGAGGGGGTGGACAGAGTCAAGTGATATTGGCTGGAATTGATGAGGTGGTGTCTTTTTTTTATACCTGACCCACCCTAGATACTAGTAATACAGCGCTCACAAAGATAATTGCAAAGCAGCGACCTAAATAAATGCAACAAACCCATTTTACAGCCGATTTCCTTAAACTTTTCAACCTTTTTTCCCACATTTTTCACGGTTCCCCAAAAAAGGGTCGTTACTTCGAAAGGGACGCTATTCCTGGGGTCGTAGAATCGAGAGTTGACTGTATTCAAAGTAAAACCAAATATAAATACTTAGGTTTAAACCAAACAATAATAACACCGAAACATGTTCAATAAGGAGAATTCCAAATATGACCGCTCTTAGCAAGTTTCATATATATTAATGCCCTTGCTTGGACCTAGTGTGAAATCTTTTAAAGGCTGTAAATAAAGAATCAAACTATCAAAATAACCTGTATCTTTCTGTGTAAAAATAGAAATCGTTAATTTTTATGCTAAACTCAGATTTAAAAAAAAGAGCTTAAATACCCTGAAAACACTCATATTTCCTATAATCCATTTTATACCCGTAAAATAAGTAAAAACTGATACTATTCATATAAATAGCAGCCGTGGTATAGTGCTATCGCCAGTGTTACCACGTTGAAAATTAGATTGCATGATGTGATATTTGCCAAATTATAGATAGATTGTGGGAGCAGCCTTTCATGGGGCCAACATGACTGCTCCACAGAAAATCTTTTATACCACTGCTGCATTGCCGAACACATTGGAACGCTAAAATAATGAGTGGTTACAGTTTGGATAACAACCACAACAACTCTTACAAACCAGTAGCACAAACACACAATGCAGGTATTGACTCAAGCTATAGTACTAGTGCTATAGGAGCCTTCCCCAATAGTTGCAATGGCCCCCAGCTTTGTGTGGAAACTTGCTCAATATATAACCAAATCCAGACACCCTCCTGGTCTCAACCTTAGATGACCTTCTCTCACCTTCTTAGCAGGCCTACTCACACCAGTCTTATAAATAAAAACCGATAGTTTGATTATTAAATATAATATAAATACAACATTCTATCCATCCGCTAAGAAACAAGACATGAGTTTGAACAGGAAACATGTTGCCATAGTACAATTAGTGTTTTATTCTCTTCTCCTGAAGAAATTATATAATTATGTGTTTTAGTTAGAGTTGGGTCGAATCCAAACCTACATTTTATTTTCGAATCTAAATCCTAGCAAATTGTTAGGGAGACATTTTAATGATTTACAAATAGACCCTACATTACACAATATAGTCCTAAACTGTGAATTAAGATTTATTTCAATCATGCTTTCAGTTTTAACCAACCCCAACCACCTCTCGCAAAATTCAGCCAAATTAAACAATCTAAGACTCATATTAGTGTTTAGAAATCAAATCGATCAAAATTTGAGTGTCTTTTAGTTATTTTAAAAAGTGTTGTTAGAATATTTGGGATTTCTAAAGAAACATGTGAAATAATTAGATTAGGCCTCATTATCCTTTGATCAACTTTAATCATCATTGAAGGATTATGAATACAAATGGTAATTTTTAATAACGACTAAAACAAAATGCTTAACAATTAAACATACATTGGAAGTAGTGAACTCAATACTGACTAAGTAAGTTTTGTTATTATTTCTTTTATATCCATTATCAGGGCTCATTTTGGTCCTAGTTTTCTTAATTTTCCTACTTTTCTACGACTTCATTTGTTGTTGATAAATTAGCATGGCGACTCTTGGCATATTATAAGCTGTGTGTTCTAAAATGTATTCTTTCCAGGAGTTTGATTTTCAAATTTAGTTTATGTCATAGCGGAAAGGCCAAGGTCAAAGTAAGTTACAGTCAATGGGTGACCACGTAGAACAAAAAGGAAGTTTAGAGCAGAACAAAAGTGTTGAACATTGTAATAGTTATAATTCTATCTTCAAATTAAGAGGTTCATCTCGCCGAACAAACTAACAATAGTGAAGCTGCCCAACACTATGGAATCACCAAAGTAAA
>CABFVX010009343.1:0-18881 GCA_902151425.1 Timema shepardi
TTTAGAATTTCACCTTGTCTTGGTACCCGTTCAGGCTACCTTAATAATAAGTTGAGTTGGTACCTTTCACTATTTCACGCACAAACAACCTCACCGATTGCACCGAAATGTTACATGCACAGTACATATAACTTGGACGTCCGTTCAACATGTAAGCTAGTTGAAATTTACGTCCTCCATTTTGTATCTATATGAGAGATAATAAACAATAATTTAAGGCCCTCTTATAGTCTTCTACTTATCATATTTTAATTGGACGCAATGTTAAAGGTTTCTAGACATAGCGGCCATCTTAAAATAAAATTGACACTATAAAACAAAACTTCTTACCAACATTGGCTATGTATTACTAAAACACTTCCCGTGGAAGAAACAAGTGATTAGTTATAACGGATATATGTTAAAAACGATAATGTTGTAGGGATAATGAAAGGATACTTTGAAGGAAATGATTCCATGTTTGAGTGAAGAGATAGTAGGAAATCTTTTAGGTAAAACTACTCTCAGTACATGTAGCCAGGATTCGAACAATTACCTTCCCATCACCGGTAAACCAAACTAAATAAGCCTAACATTTGGCCCACATGCACACCGAGGTGGACCTTCTGAATAGTTAGTATATACTTTTTTTGTGTGTGCGAGTGCACCACGTCTTAATACACTTCTAGGATATCCGTAAAGTAGGAGACCGCTTACGGTAAAAAAAAAATTTCTCTGCATCCGATCGGGATTCTAAGTCCGACCACCCCATCACCAGCAAACTAGAGCATATGACGCCTTTGTCCGTTTGACCACTGGTGCGTGTTTTACATTATTTAGACGATGCTTGATTAGTAAAGAGTATTTAAGATGAACCAGAGCTGACCTGGATGGAATATGCATAGTAAAACCACTCCCAGTATATCTGACCCTGATTCTAACAAAACCCTGACCTCTCAGGTAAAAGCTTACTACACCAGTTGAGCTCACTGATGCGCTGATACAGCTCACTGGCCCTTAATTACTATAGGCCTAAGTTCCTGTAAGATAATCGAGCTTTTTGGTGCCATCAGCCGCGATACGATAACCATGATCAAGAGCCTCAAGGAAGGTGAACTCGAAAGGTTGATCGTCCATCTCTAAAAGACTCTGGCTTAAAACCTCAGTCAGGATGGATTTCAGTCTTTCAGTCAGTCCATCTCTTTCTATATTAATCTGACTTCCCTTCTTCTACTCCCCACTAACTCATCTCCTCCCATTTCTCTCCATATCCCTCCAGATTCCTCAGTCTTCCATCATATCCCTCCCATCATTCCCCATATCCCTTGAGATTCCTCAATCTCTCCTAATATCATCCTATCTCTCTTCTTATACTTCCAGCTCCCCCAGGTTCCCCTCACTTCCTTCCATCACTTCATATATCCCAATAGCTACTCCATCCTCCCCTAATTTCCACCCATCTCTTTCTCCCATCAATCCCCATCGCCAAATAGCTACTCCATCCTCCTCTAATTTCCACCCATCTCTTCCTCCCATCAACCTCCATCTCCCAAGAGCTACTCCATCCTCCTCTAATTTCCGCCCATCTCTTCCTCCCACCAATCTCCATCTCCCAATAGCTACTCCATCCTCCTCTAATTTCCGCCCATCTCTTCCTCCCACCAATCTCCATCTCCCAATAGCTACTCCATCCTCCTCTAATTTCCGCCCATCTCTTCCTCCCACCAATCTCCATCTCCCAATAGCTACTCCATCCTCCTCTAATTTCCGCCCATCTCTTCCTCCCACCAATCTCCATCTCCCAATAGCTACTCCATCCTCCTCTAATTTCCGCCCATCTCTTCCTCCCACCAATCTCCATCTCCCAATAGCTACTCCATCCTCCTCTAATTTCCGCCCATCTCTTCCTCCCACCAATCTCCATCTCCCAATAGCTACTCCATCCTCCTCTAATTTNCCTATAAATTCCCATCTCTCAACAGATATGCTATCCTCCCCTCATATACTCCCATCACTTCTCATATAATTTCAGCTTCCTCAAACTCCCCTCATCACTCGCCTTTTATTTAAAGGTTTATACTATTTCCTGGTATTTATTCTTATTAATACTACTTGTTTTGATTTTAGCATTTTATATTTTTATTTGACAGAGATAGGTTTTATTTATTTTTTATATAAGATAATATAAATGAAAGTATGGTATGATTACTGTAAGCCATATTTTAAGCTAAACTGAAATAATTTTGGTACCCTGAAAATTTAACTTGTAAGATATTTTCTAACTCAGTTCAACGATTACGACTTTATTAAGATCAAATGTACGGAGATCTTGGGGAAATAATGTGTAGTGACACAACCACCATAAAAACTATAGAACATATTTAATTTTGTTCCTCTACTTCCTTAGGTGGGTCATCAATATTATTAGTGATGAATTCAGTAAGTTTAAAGTTGGATCGATTAAGGTTAAATAATAATTATTTAGGCTTATGAATTACTAATTTTTTTAAACTTTAAATATTAATATTTCAGAATCTTTATGGTGGCATAGTAAGTTATTGCCCTAAACCATTTATATGTAATTTAAAAAAAATATATTTTACAGTCCACAAATTACCATGCCCCAAAATTACTTTGTATGAAATAAATAATCTACGAAGGGATTAAAAAAATTGAACTCAAAGTACTTTTGTAAAATATATCTAATGATTTAAACTAAACCCACACTAGTTCAAACGTGGTTTAAGACTTCAGGCTATGCTATAACTATACTAGATTACATAGGGCATAAAGTTCAAGGTATTGTTTTAACTTGACCATTTGGCATTTCATCTGTCTGTCCGAACCTTCTCCACACAACAACTGCCAAGTGGATGGACCAATTTTAACAAGATTTTACAGGTACATTCTTTGAATCTGGGTTGAACGCCTAATACATCATTTTTCGATCTGGTTATTCGTTTCAAAATATCGGCCACTAATATACCTGTCTGTCTGTCTGTCTGTTCCGTGATAACTTCCAAATGCGTGGACCGATTTTAATATGATTTGGTAGAGATATTCTTTTTTGTCAATCCGGTTAACCTTTTCGATATGGGAAGCATTAAAACGATTTTTTTTTGTTAAATATCTCGTTACAAGTGATGTTAATTTATAATTATAAACAATAGATCGAGTACCTAGGGCATATTTTTTAAAATGTTGACACATATTTTATGAATGATTCCCTAAACCTTGTTAAAATGGATATTCTATTTAAATATAAGTATTTATGAATATAGTATTAATTTGTTTTATGTATAATTTGTTTTCCAAGGAAAAATATCAACTTTAAACCCAAGGAGAAATTTTGGGACATATCTCATCTTGAAATTCAAAGTGAAATTTTACGAATGCAGTAACTAAAAGAACTAAGAGGGAGTGAGGTCTACTGATAACAGAGCTACTATTAAGACGGTATAAACGAAAAGAACATGGAGGGAGGTCTACTGTTCACACAACTACTAGTTTTTAAAATGGTTCCATTAGCTTCAATCCAAGAAGTATAATTCCGTTGCCACGACTACATTGAAAGTCCTCGCGTCATTCTGTAAATTGGTCCGGACGGATCGGATCTGACGCAAACTACGGGGCCATCCACTTCTCTACAGACAACACACTCTCTCCCTAACCCCACCCCTAACAACAACTACACCCATCACTTACTGAAAGCGAGGTGTCCGGGGAACGCAGGAGAGGGGAGAAAAAGGAGGGATGGCGGGGTTGTTTAGAGTAGAGAAGCTCGTGAATAAATATCACGGATGACTCTGTTGAATCGAGCGATAGATCGATACGAAAAGAACACTCGATACCTTCCCCTCCCCTCCCCTCCCCCTCCCATCACGATCTAGTGGCCTGGATTGCTCCTGCAAGCTTTCTTTCCACAACACCTTTTTTTTTACTGTCGTCGGTTTTGTGAGCTTGATTCAACATTTAATTCCCTTATTTTAGTTTTGAAACATTTCTGAGATTATTTTTTCTACAGTTAAATTTTTATCTGTTAGCTAGAAAACCTCTTAGATCTATTTTCGAGTACTCAAATGTACAGTCATGTTAACTACAGTTGCCCCTTCTTATAAATAAGATCCGTTAAAAAAAAGGTGTTTGGGATTTCATCTTGAAATGGGTAATCAGATGTCAAAACTACTTATATATACAGGGTGTTTAAAAAGGGGTTCTTGACCTTAGAATCTTGCAGTAATCCTTAAAATCAGTAAAAAAAAAGTATTTGTAAACATAAGTTCACAAATCACGAAAACACTAAACATCTTATGTATCCTCACACGAAAATAAAAGTTCTGAGGATTAAGGTCAGTGAACAAGTGAGAGGAGGGGGGCGGGGATGCGACTGGATTCGATAGCTAGGTCGAGCAAAGTATCACGACCCCTCTCCCCCCGTATCCTGAACATAACCTCTGGATTTTTTTAAATTGGGGATAATTAAATAGTTTTGTGTATTTGGCCTCATTAATCATTTAGCAGATTCACCCCAGTGAATTGAAAACGGTTGTGAGACGGTTAGAATGAAGCCAGGATTTTTGTTTTTAATATAAAACAAAAGTCTGATTTTAAGATGTGAAAGGTAATACATTTGTTCGATCTAAAATCTAGATATCCTATATTTTTCTTATATTTTTTTTTACTACTGAAAGACAAAACTGCCTGTATCTATATGTGAGTTGGATTACGGACCTATGCTTACTAAGACCCTTTTTTACTAATTTAACAAGTACTATGAGATCATAAAGTTCTGAACTCTTTTTGTTAAACAAACTTTGTCATTCGACCTAAGTTCAAAGAATTTACCTGATAAACATAATTAAAATTGGTCTAAGCATTTGGTAGTAATCGTGAAACAGACAAAATGTCAAAAGTTCAAGTTAAAACAGGACCTAGCTCCTCACGGTTAAAAAAGGAACGCACCTTGTTTCAACGAACATCTTCAGATTCTGGTGTAATCCAGACTGCTCGTATTATTCCTTGAAGACACTAACCGGGAATCAAGCATAGAGATCCTTAACTTCTAGATATTCTCAGATGTGAAAATGTCCAAAGAACTTCTAATCATTCAAATAAACAAAAATTATATGAAAAGTAAATCTTAAATTTATTTTAATGCACAACTTTCGAGTCGGCCCCCTTCTATTAATGTAACATTATTATTATTATTATTATTATTATTTAGCGCCGCGTCTTACTACCCGTTCGGGTTATACGCTTTAAGTACTAATTACTCTAATGGATTAGGAATTGGGAAGGTTGAATTAAAGGAAGGGAACCCGCATTTGCGTGGAGGGAGAGTGGAAAACCATTTAGGAAAAACCACCCCCAGTTCACCCGACCGAGATTCGAACCTCGATCTCCCCGTCCTCAGCAATCGAGCATCTTCAACACGACTGGCACGTTAGCCAACTACGCCACCGAGGCGGGTTATTAATGTAACAGTTGAACAAACAGATTAGAATATGCACACATGAAAGTATGACTAATAACTTAAGAAAAAAAAAGAGACTAGTCTTTAGGGAACCACTGGATCAAACTTGACTGTACCAAAATAATATTATTTATGCTAAAAATGTAAAGTTAATGAAGTAAGTCTAAAATTATGTTGGTATTTTTAGTTTAGAAAATTATTTATTAAAAAAGTTATAAAGTATTTTAAACATTATTTAAACTTATTTAAACTAGTTTAAATTAAGGGTAAAATTCTAGTTTCAAATATAATACTAATTATACTAGGCACATATATTACATGAGAATGTAAGGTAATTTAAAAAAAAACAATCATGTTTATATATATTTGGTTGTGTAGTGTATTAGACCTGCTCGTTATTTTGTTGAAGATTGAAATATTTGAATCAAGACTGGGTATACTTAGGGGTTATTTTGTCAACAAACGGGATTTTTAATTCTCTCCAGGAATAATATATTCCGTTTCCTCTTAGTTGCTCTTTGAATCCATAGTCCATTAGATTAAATGGAGAGTAACCTTTTTTTTAACGTATAGGCCTACATAAATAAAATGTTTTTTAAAATGTGGCCTGATGCACTTCCAGAGCTAGAAGCGGCATGGCAGGACCGCTCTTTCAACGCAGTCTGTGACGTCATAACGCCGGGATCATGTGGTGTAGCTATTGACTCGGACAGTGAACTGAATTTTATTCGAGGGTTAATCGATAAAGCCATAAGAGAAGGAGGTAAGTGTGTTCATTATATTATAATTAAGAGTTTTCTTGGCTTATAAATGATGAATTTTTAAACTAGTGAAGTTTTAAAAAAATACTTATCTATCAACGTAATTTGTATTTTGTCAATTTATAAATATGTTCGATGTGAATTAAGGAAGGGAGCCCCGTCCATCTTAAAAACGGAATAATTTTGTATTAAGTTTTGACGTAAACGTTGTGTTTATTATTTAAGAAAACACATTAGATTGATAAGTGCAGAAGGAACAGTTGACATATAGATGGGTTACTTTGTCCTTTCCATGCGCTTTCATAGCTCTTGCGAGGTGCCATCTACACTATCACCTTTGAGTGAACTACAGGTCTTACTAAGAAAAGCCCTATCTTAGCTCTCGGTTAACTGTTGCCAAATCGCCTCGCTTTCAGTTATGTCATGAAAGTGGTGTACTGGAGTAATAAGGAGCTACGGTCTACATCGACGAATCAACGTTGTAAAATTTTTCTATTATTTAAGAAAAGATTGTCCAAAGGAAAACAAGAGAATGACAAAGATAGTACCCATTAGTTGTCGTGCAGTTCCCTAACAGATGATATCTAGTGTAGTGACACGCTCATTACGCCATTTTCCCTCCTTTATCTCCTTGGCTTAGAAATATATTTTGAATGGGACGTCTTCCTCGTAAAGCACTCCACGCCATATTGTGTGGGGTTAACTAGCAATATGCTCATGACGCAATGTTCCTTCCTTTATCTTCTTGCCTGAAAATGTGATATTTCGAATGTGACGTCCTCCTCACCATGCGCTTCACGCCATCTTGTGCGGGGCTAACATGCGACATTCTCATTAATTCCCCTTCAATATCTCCTTGACATGTTAAAACAAATTTAACAGGTAATACGTAAAATATAAAACATAGTGCTACGTGGTTAATAATGAATAGGTTTATAAATATATATCAAAGGAAATAATTTTTTTTTGTTCTTGTGAAACAGGTCAGATGACCTCGGTTCTAACTTCCGGTTTCCGAGGATGCTGCTCTTGCAACGTCAGCGACTTTTGGGTTGATTGGGACGCTAAGGTAGATCGCAACATTGTCCGAGATCTCGTGGAAAACGTTACGTGTGTCGCGCCGTCTTATTACGTCATAGTTGGAAAAGGTTTGTGGTAATAGGAGGGGTATACCCTGATTTTGGTAGAAATCCCGTCCTGGAAGTCCTTTATCCTTACCAAAATGCGACTATACAATAGGATTCTGTTACGAAATAAGACCTTCCAGAACGGACTTCCTACCAAAACTATATAGCCTAGTAACCAGACAATTAAGCTTTCAAGAAGATTTAAAATGTAATAGAGAGTATCTGACCTTGCCTTGATGTAAGGTCACCAAGGGTATCTTGTATATTTCAAAATACCCACCACATTTCCAAAACGAAAGCATAATACAGGTTTAATTATCAGGAGCTTAGAGTGTTGTGTTGGGAACGCCATTTAGAAAATATAAAAAAAACCTTTTTTTCTGCCAAAATCAATAATAATTTAATACATTTTATTATTTTTTTCTTCTCCTTCACTCAACAACCCGAATCCATCCGAAGCTAGGCATGAACTCAGCATGTTGGCGTGTTAGTGATGCCTGCACCATCTGGTATAAATCTCATATATTAGAATAGTTCAGGAAGTGTTACCTCCCACAATGAATTTTCACGAACGAGCCTGAAAGCACCTGCCAATCTGGTCTGGAAAGGTATTTTCATATACCTTACACAACGTTGTGACCGATGGCTTTAATGACACTCCTAAGGTAGCTGTGATTATGATTTTTATCGATCAAGGAAAATCCATCTACCTCAGCTGGGTTTGAACCCACGATCCACGGGTCAAGAAGTGAGAACCTTACCCTAAGACCACCGAGGTCACCACTGTTGTCTTACAGGTATTGATAATATCTACCTAAAGTGACAGCTGCAGATCACATGACTTGACCCATGCAAACGTGAGAGTTATTTTGGTTTTTGTGACCACCTTTTAACTACCCGTTCACCCGCCTCGGTGGCGTAGTTAGCTAACGCGCTAGTCATGTTGAGCTAGACTGCTGAGGACGGGGAGATTTGAGGTTCGAATCTCGGTCGGGTGAACTGAGGGGTTTCCTAAATAGTTTTCCACTCCCCTTCTACGCAAATGCGGGTTCACTTCCTCTAAATTCAACCTTCCCAATTCTTAACCCATTAGCGTAATTAATACTTGAGCGTATAACCCGAACGGATAGTAAGACGCGGTGCTAAATAATAATAATTGTAATTTTATGGCCGTGTGAGAGACGTAGGCCTAAACAATTTGTTGTGGTTATAAAATGCCTACGAACGGTATAATAAGATATCAGAGATCAAACTGATTCTTTGAAGTGGTGTGCATAGCGTTTTATTTATTTAATTTTATTCTTAAAAAAAAATACTTTACTCTTTCCTAACAGATTCTTTCCGGTGGTATTTCTGGCAAGGCGATACTAACGTCTCTTTGGAGTCGCCTTCCCACATTCTTTGCGAGAAGCAAGTGAGCGACGATAACACGACGACAAAGAAACCTTTGAGTCCTAAGAACGAAGTCCGGCTCACGACGGCTGTCACCACCCCCACGACCACCCGTTCCACCCCTAGGAATGGCGACAACAGCACCAACTCCAGTCAACAAAAAGGGTCTTCGACCCGTAAATGTCCCAAGAAATGCCGGAAGGTCGACCAGTACGGGAAACTGTGGGTCGCCAACTGCAACACGATGGCGGTCCAGCATTGCCCGCGGAGGGTGCCAGGGATAGTCAAATGGTGGTGTGACAGCATGGGCTACTTCAAGGGCAGACAACCCGATTTCTGGGGGTGTAGGAACCCCTGGGTCACCGAGGCCAAATATATGGTAAGGGTGCAGAATTTTCACCTTTGTCTCTAAATTAACTTCTTTTGGTCATCGCGTTTTAGAATCTATCCTAGCTATCCGCATTTAATTAAACTTGTGGAGTAGATATAACTTATAGAAAGTCTATAGACTACTTACTTGCATGGAGGGAGATAGGTAAAATCATCCCCAAGTACACACGACCATAATTCGAACCTTGACTACTCCGTGGCCAACAAATTTAACGAGCGTGACATTAAGCTCACGTGCCCATCGATGTTAATGTTTTTTATTCGATTTATTTATCATGTACTTTATTAAACGATCCATTATATCAGCATACAACTTGTATTTAAACCTAGCACAGACACAACACCCAACCTCCGATCGTCAATTTATCACTGTGAAAAGGTGAACCCAACATTTAATCAACTATACTTTTTTTTTGTCATGCTGGAAATCAATCCCGGGACCCTTATCTGACTAACTAGAAAGACATTCTAGAAAGTTATTTTCATAATTTCTATAAATCACTTATATTATTATTAAATGAATGTGATTAAAGCTCTCTAAAGAGAATAAACAATCCCAGTAACCTGCTTTGGTGGCTGAACTGTCTAAGGCACTACTCTTGCAGTAGACTAGACTGCCGATGATGGGGAGATCCGAGGTTCGAATCTTGGTAGGGTGTACTGGTTTCCCCCCCCCCCAAATTAGTTTTCCAATCTCCCTCCACGCAAACGCGGGTACACTTCCTCTAGGTATGACCTTTCCAATCCCTGAGACCACTCTCGTAATCTAGTATAAAGGCGTGTATCCCGAATGGGTAATAAGACGCGGTTCTAAAAACAAAACAATAAAACCAAACCCAGTCTGTAGTTTGGAAGTTACGCTAAGCAGCGCCTCTTACCCGAATACGAGACTAATGCAGTAAACTAAGCATGACTTTTTTTGATTAACATTACCCAAACCAGTCTTCGAGTTGTTGACTTGACGTGTGGTGCTAGTGAGTGCAAGTTTAGTGCATTAATTTTTATGTTTTTATAGCATAAACATTTCTTGGCCTAAATAAATCAAATATTTCTTCTGTAAAACATAGAGTTTAGTTTTCTTCAGATGCTAATCTCAACAGTTCTTGAATATCTGTCATGAGAATAGCGGCATTTGGCGACCAACTTTTTAAATAAAGAGAAAAAGATGTCATTAAATTCCAGTACATCTTTGATAGATATTCAAGAACTGTTGAGATTAGCATGCGTATAAAACTAAACTCTATGTTTCTATAGAATAAATATTTGATTTATTTAAGCCAACATATATTTATGCTATAAATACTTCAAAAATACTGCCCTAAGCTCATGCTCACTAGCACCCTACCTTGATGTTATTTATGATTTTAAACCGTTACACTTTTGTTTAAATTTTGCACCCACCTATGGTTATTAAAGTCGCTTGAAAAGGCGAATACAAAGTTTTAACCTCAATAAGCATTGAGACCCCACCCGACATAAACCTTGAATGGAAACCGGTGAGCTATACCATGCGACCATCGAGGTGGGTAATTTAGAATAATGTTATTTTTAATTACATTAAATTTGTATGTGTATCTTTGATTAAATATAGCTCTCTTTAAAATTAAAATTAATATATTTAATAGAATACTTGTAAACCAAATTACATAATTTCATACCTAAAACGGTGGATGCGTGGACTAGTCTTGTCTGATTTTGTTATTGGTGGGGAGGTAGCGGTTCGATTCTTGGCTGGGTGTATCGAGGATATTTTTCCTCGATGGTTTACCACTAATCCTTCATATCTTTTAAGTGTAAATATGAAGTTGAGTTGAGTAGTAAGATGTGAAACACATTTAAAAAAATATTTGATGTATTGGTCTCATTGTCATACTACCCGTTTGTGCTATACGCTTATGCAATAATTACGTTAATGTTTAGGGATGAGTAAGGTTGAATTTTAGCAAAAGTGTGCCTGTAATTGCATGGAGAAAGAATGGATAACCATTTAGGAAATAGCACCCTCAGTACACCCAATTGGGACTAATAATATCTAGACCTACTGTTATCGGCAGTTCAATCAATTATGAAAGTAATGTCTTAAACCACGGTTTGCAAACTTACGGCCCACAGGCCGTTTCCGGTCCGTGAGTTGTATCTGACCGGCCCACTTGTCTGCAATACTTTAATATTACTATCCGTCCTACAGTTATAATAGTTTAATTTTAGTGAGTTCATAATTTAAAAAACAAAAACTTGAAGCTATTTCAATATTTTCTATATATTTTATTCACATTAAATATTTAAATGTCGTAATTTTTATTTACATTATTTAATAAATATGTACGGTTTTGAATATTTCGCTAATCTACATAAACATCTGGAGTCATAAGTTTTTAAATATTTTAACTTCAAATGCATTATTTGTATATAGCTTCAAATGGATGATATATACTTGCATCGGTGGTCACGCCAGTTAAACGTCAGGGTCTTCTGGTCTAGTTTATCAGTGTTAAGGAGATCAGTATTCGAATTCTAGCTTAATATATAAAATGTGTTTTTTACTATGGTCACCCACATACCCTTCACTCAAATACTGATACATTTACTTTAAATTATATCTTCCTCCTCCCTCACCCACTAGCGTGAATAAAATGTAAATTCTCCAGCCAAGTTGTAAGATGTACTAAAAAAAAGTATATAATATCAAACATGTTTAAATATACAAGATGTTTCATTCACTCTTGGGCTCTGAGCGCTTCTCATGCACCAATCACATCCATTAGTTTGAAAGCTATAAGGGAAACCCAGGGGCCGGGAGCTAGCGAAACATACTGTAGTTTGAGGCTCGCAAACGCCCCGAGTTTTTCAATCTTGGCCCTTCGACAAATTTGAGTTTATGGCCTTAAAAAAAATTCGTCCACCGAAGCGGCTAAACATGAAAATAATAATTTTAAATATTCTCTACTCCGATCACCTTACTTTTGTATCCGACATGTTTATAAAACGCTTAGCTTTTTTAGAGACAAAAGCAATTTTTGCACAAAATGCAATAAATTAATTCTAAAATATATATCTGTGATATCAACAACACATGTTTCTAAAATTTACACTCATATAATGATACGTATTACGATTCATTTGATTTAAATCATGGTTTAAAAAAATGTAATTCACATAAATGGCTGAAAATATCTAGTTTCAAAAATATTCGCAACTATATATTTATATAAGTTATATATTCTGTTTCCCAACGTAAACTCATTTTACAAATATGAATGTTAAAAATTACTTAAATAACACGTTTATATGTAAACACTATCAAATAAAGTTTGATATTAATAGGCTTACACACACACAACACACATTTTAATACGATGAAAGGTAGCAAAATTGAAGGGTTATCTATACTTTTACACATATTTATTGCCTTTTTTACACAAAAAAAAATAAATATTTTTGTTTGACAAAATAATATAGTAAATATATTTTTAACGTCCAATGAAATAACCCAAAGATATTCTCAACACCGTAACAAACAAACAAGCATTTAAAATATTATTTTATCGATAAACTAGGGGAACTCTCTTTAAAACATCGGATTGTATATTTTTATTTCACTTAACAGTGTAAAAATATATAACTATAGAACTAACTTCCCACATCAATGGTTGCATAGTATAATCGGGTCACTCGTATTAGACTAGATTGACGGTGACGTGGAGACCGAGGTTTGAATCCCAGTAGGCTGTATTGAGCGATAAGTTCTTACAAAATGCTACCTTCCTCATATCATATTATTTAGATTGAAAAATGACACCTGGGCCCGGGAATTGATCCCGGTACCTTTGGCTTAGTATGCCAATACACTGAACTATCCAAGAGTCATCCAGTACCCAGGGTCATTCTTCACTCATATTTTAAGGTAGTGTGTGTGATGGACGTGTGGAAATCTTTAGCTATTATTATTATTATTATTATTATTATTATTATTATTATTATTATTAGCACCGCGTCTTACTACCCGTTCGGGTTATACGCACTTACGCTAATGTGTAATGGTAGGGTGATTGTGAAATGAAATGGAGGACCTACAGTTTAACGTGGAATCCGAACCACGGTGGAGGCCTGGCATTCCCCACATTCCCAAGATGTCTTGTAAGAGGTGAAGGAAGGGTTTGGTAATCAGATAAAGACATCTTTAGCTACATATGATTGATTAATTAGGATCACGAGCTAGCACAGCCAATATTACATTGAAAATGGTACGATTGTGTATATCATGATGGAATAAATAGCTATGCTTATATATTTGTTAATTTCTGTTGCAAAATAATAAATTTAGATATAATCACAGAATAGTTAGCGTGGGTTACAATAACCTGATCAAATGGGACATTCTTATTATCTTAAAAGAAATAATGGAATGGTTTTATTAAGGAAATCTACGTTTGGAGCAATGTGACGTATATAATTAGTTATGTTATTATATCTTGCGTATTATTCAAGTGCTACAAATTTATTTTTATTTTGGAATTTAATGTGAAATTGTTTTCGTTCATTCTCCCCCTTTCCTCCTAATATTTATGAGCTAGGTGCGACCATGACACTATCGACTTATAAATAACAGAATATTTTTCAAACAACACATACAATTATACAATCGTTTGGATAACTTAAAAAAAAACTAAATGTTTGCTTTATCCAAAATTGTTCATCCAAGTTAATCGTTTCAATATTACATCACTTAGATCCATCACGCATAAACTGAAAAAAAAAGAAGCAGAAGCACTTCACAATACATTACATTTAAATGTTGATCCGTATTCAAGGGCACGTTTTCATGTTCTTGTGTTCTAGTTTCAATAGTCCTACATATGGATTACATTAATCCATACCATGGCATGACAATGATTTGAAACCCGGAACATTTTTTTTTTGCTCCTATCGGAACTGGTCGTCCCATCGACGGGGTTTAGAGCCTGAAAAGGTGATCAAGCAATTTCTCCCACTTCCGGGACTATCGACATATGTGTGTATGTTTATATGAGTGGAATGGAATGAAAAAAGGAAGGGGGGGGTATTAGCGTGTCCAGGTTAACCCCCCCTTCGGAATACGCCAGGCGTAAACCTCAGTTCTAGCTATTCATTGATTGGGGAAAGGGGGGGGGCCCTATACGACCCCATGGGGTAATTGATAACCCGATTCCCTTTTTCTCCCCCCACCCTTTTTTGAGTTTTAAATGTGTATTGATTACTTAAATTTAAAAAAAAAACTGGTAGGTTCATAGGCTCTCTTGATATGATTCTGAGGGAATCATATTATATGTTAGTGGCTGGTAGAGTCTGGATGCACGAATAATGTGCCCGACTTGAGGATGATTTTTAATCCCACTTGACAGTTGTTTTACACTCTATCTGGAGGTGAATTTCTGAGTAAAGTTCTATTTTAATACTAAGGACATCTTAGAAAGTACAAATATATTTAATTTTTTGTATTAATATTTATAACATCTTGATATTTTGATGGTGTTATTTTAAATATATTTGTAATGTATATCAAATGTGACAACAACATATCATAATATGACGAGAAGGTAGATCTAGTAACATTTCTAGCTGTCAGATAAAAAAAAGGTTGTTTTTATGAAAATTCTACTGTAGTATTTCCTCTTGAAGATGTTGCTTACCTGTGACGTCATGTCAGGTCAAGGTAGGATATCCTTTGATAGTGAATTTACGCTTTATTCAACGAGTTTTAAAGCTAAAACGTTTAAACAAAAACCATAAATTCTTAAATATTTCATAAAAAAAAGTCTTATATTGTCACAAAATTATTATTTCTATCTTGAATTAGTTTTTTAAACATTTTTTTTATAAATACTCTACAATCTAGGCTATCTGGCTTGGTCCCGAAAATGTCTTGCAGGAGTCTTTATGTCAGGATGTATATTAAAAATATCCTTGGTAACAAATGTATATCTAGAATGGGAGATAAAAAAAATGTAGTTTTAAAAGTAAGTCAATGTTTTCAAGCCGCAAATAATTTAGTGACTGTGTAAACTCGTCAGAGAAAGAGAGGAAGTGTTATCAGCAGATAAATAAGTAATTTCACTTTCTTTCTTCTATTTCTATTTCGTACATTGGTGTCCAAGTGCGAAGTGTTTAGACTGCTTAGGTGCGTCAAGTTAAGATGCAACCGGCTTCGCAAATTAGCTTCGAAATCTTTTGGTTGACAACGTCGTTAATATTCAACCTCATTCTTCCATATTTCGTTGTTGTACCTTACGCCTTACTACCCGTTATAGATATACACATGTTTACATTAATGGGGTGAGGGCAAGGTAAGTATAATTCAAATAAATAGTTGCCGAGTTATCTTAATGTGGCGTGAGCCATATCTTGAGATAACTCATAATAAAATTAAATATTGCATTAGACATGAACGCCCGCGCAGCAATTTCTCGCTAATCGAGGCAGCCTTCAATATATGTGCGTTACGCTGACGCCTTTCTTTTTCTCAATGGACGCCAAGTACTGAGTAGGGTTTGGTTTTACCTGTTCAAAGAGGGTGGGAACAGTATCCTTCCCGACTGTTGCGCTATCATCATCCCCACGCTCCTGAGTCTGTTGAACGACTCGCTGGACTTTCTTCTGATGCTGAGGTAGGTGTCCATGTGCTCGTCCATCGGGAAACGAATGACAGAGTTCTTCTCGTGTCCCCCCTTCAGCAGCACCTCAAGTAAGACAATGTTCTCCTGATCGAAGGTCACGTTGTACGAGTAGTTGTGACCCAACCCCGCGGCCATGGAAGCCAGGGAGAAACCGACGCTCCCGGAGAAGTCCCTCAGCTGGGAACCCAGGGACTATCCGCGTGGACTGGATGAAGAGAGACGTAATAAATAAGACGTTTTACGTGGAGTGTTGCCAGCTCATTTAACAGTAAAAAAATTTACTTCACATTTTAACAAGTATATAATTATAGGCATTCATAGTTAGTCAATGATTTCAAATCGTTAAAATTCACGAGTTATAAGGATTATAACTATATGATTAATGCTATTTAAGTACTATTGTTATTATAAATAATAATATGAATACTAGGTATTAATATTTTATTGTATACACCTCATGAATGTATAGTTATACTAATTTTTATCCCCATATATTAACTACTTTACGGTGACCTGGCGGTCCAGGGGTAAGGTGTCGGACTTCTGTGATGCGGTCCGGGGTTCAATCTTCGGTCCCGGCACAGATTTATCTGATTACCAAACCCTTCCTTCACCTCTGACAAGACATCTTGTGAATGGGAGGAATGCCAGACCTCCGCCGTGGTTCGGATTCCACGTTAACTGTAGGACCTCCATTTCATCTCACAATCACCCCACCATTACAGATTAGCATAAGTGCGTATAGCCCGAACGGGTAGTAAGACATAGTGATAATAATAATAATCTTATCGGTGAAAGGGTTCATTCTCTCTCTCTCTCTCACACACACACACACACACACACACACTTAATAGAAGTTGTGATGGTAAAGATTCAAAATATGTAATGAATATTACATCACTTACGTCACACAATTAATTAACCTCCCCAAAGGCATTCAAATATTACAAATGATAAAAATAAAATTGTTTTCAGAGACACCAATACGTCATGATGTTTTCGATCATTGAACTTAATATTTTGTTCAGATTCTGTGTCGTTAGCAAATAAAAGTTCAGATTGAAAAGTACACCTGGACACTGGAATCGAACGTGACACCTTCCGTTCAACGCGTCAATACTCCTACTACTAAGCTATTAGATATATATAATTTATAGTTAGGATAGACGATATTGCTCTTAAAGATCCGATTTTAAATCGGTCTTGGATCGTGTTCGCAGTAAAAAAAAACAGAAATACTCGTAGACAAAACTAGGTGTCTCAGTAAGAGGAGCATTTGCGTATTAAGTTGAGATTTCCAATTTCAATCTTAATTTTTTAATTCTTATATTTTAATACTATAACCTTTTTATCCATGTCTATCCGGTGCTAATAATAAACAGATAAATAACTACTTTACATTACCAATGGTAGAGTAACAAATTAACACAGAACTAAAAAGGATAACACGCCTTTTATTTAACGTTTTATTCAAATAATTTCTCAACAGTTGACCAACAGTCTGCTTGTATCTCGTTTTGTAGGCTCATGCGCGTATTGAGTCGGTTGATTTAGACGCATTCGTACCTATGGAGTCAGTTGGTTTTACAATTTGATTGATTTTAATGGGAGAAGCGTAGACCAGGCTGAGATTGTCTCCAGTAGTTCAGAATGATTTACGTGGTTCGCGCTGATTTCTTGTGATTGGCTTAGAGCTTTTCACGTGATCACATTTCAGTTATGCTCTTATTTTCCTTGAATCTTTACTGTACATGAGAAACCCTTGAAGTTCCATGACAACAGATTTCCTCACCCTTGGCCTATACCGATAGGTATACAATCATTTACCGCCTCATTGTCTGTTTGTAACAGCTCACACAATCGCACCCTCTTGGGGCATTCGTCAGTACCTTTACATTTATCTTGCGTTCAACCAATCAGAAAAAACAACAAATTGTTGTCCTTATTAGGCTAAAGATAATTCAAATCAACTATATTTTCTTGTCCAGATCACGGGGATTTTAGCAAAGCTCAGCGACAGTTCAGAAGTTTTGTGCTATTTCGTTGAGCAGATCTACATCTAGAGATCTTTTTACACGAGACCAAAACTACTTTTTGAGAGCGAACAATAAACACGTTTTTATTTAATTAGTTGTTTCATATTATTTCCCAGCAGTTGAGCCAGCTGCGTGTCATAAGAGAGTCCATACATTTACAGAGTAACGTCTTGCAACATTTCACTGTGGACAGTTATACTTTAGAGGGAAAAGACCAAAAATATGTGTGTATCCGATAAAAGAATGCGAGTTATTGTGGACGATCATGTGAGCAGGAATTTTTTTCTTTTTTTAGGGTAAGGAGAATTGGGAGGTAGGAAGGTTATGAATAAAATGAGCTTATCGCGTTATAAGAAATTAAATTTGCTTTCTTTATGATACATAGCAAGCTGCCGAAAGTGGTGTCCTTAGAACATGCGCAAGGAAATTTGATCCGAAACTGCATTTCCCTTTAACTAATTAATCAGATGGTGTATCAATATAAGTAGGCACCTTTGCCATCCATCTCAATTTTTAAGTGAGGTTTTCACTCGCAAAACCTTCCCCCGTCAACTACCCCTACACCCTGGCCGAGATAATCTTCTTCCCTTTTTTTTTACCTCGTTGAGCTGAAGCCACGACATCTTGGCCTCCAGTAGACCAGCCAACGCCCCGGTGACTATGTCTGTGAAAGCAGTAGAGTTAGTGAGACGCTCCTGAAGTTCCACGATGTCGTTGGTTTGGTTGGTGTGCAGGGCGTAGGAAGAGTTGAGGACGTCCAGAAGGTCTGGGATCTCGTGGCCGAAGAAGGACATGTTGTCAGCGTGGGTCTGGACCATCAGGGCGATGTCCTCGGCGGGTTCTCCTTGTTTCACCTTTGGATCGAGATCAGAACGAGCGATTAGAAGAAGCCCTGATTTGTGATGGATAAAAAATTAGGATTTTTCTATAAAAGTTGCTGAATAAAAAGCATTTTTGGTTAAAAATTTATTACACCCTCAGCCAATCCTATAGACAAGGCCCCTAAACTATAGGATAGAGAGGATGGAACAATACAAGGAAAATATCAACAGTAAATAGAAAAGGTTTAT
>CABFVX010009344.1:0-18876 GCA_902151425.1 Timema shepardi
GCACTATCTACAGAGTTGTAATGTGGTGAGATGAGCACAACCTAGGCAATATAGTGTGCACTATCTACAGAGGTGTAATGTGGTGAGATGAGCACAGCCTAGGCAATCTAGTGTGTACTATCTACAGAGTTGTGCTATGAGCCAGGTCTAGCAGCATCACCAGCCATGGGCATTTAGTGACGGTTCCGTTTCTTCAGCCCAGGGAGGAAGGGTTAGCCAGGTCCTATTGAGTTGGGACAGTTTTTAAGAGAGGGCTATCTATTTATTGTGTGAGGATGCAACTAGCATATATCCCTATACCATTTACTCATACTACATATCATTTTTACATTTATATAACTAAACTTTGTATTGATTTTATCGTACGTAAATATATAGTTGTTATAACTCGTCTTGGTAACGACATAACATTTCATTCATGGAAGACGCTGGTTATACTTTATAAGATTGTATTGTTAAATTTGTGGTTCACTATATTTCATATTCAAATTATTTGTACGAACTGTTCTATATTACTAGTCAGATGTCATAGACACCATCATGATGTTATTTACACATATATATGTATATTTTGATTTTTTTGGTGATACAAAACCACTCCTTTTGAACATTCATAATATATACCTCAATAATCCCATTTGTCTGGAGCATTACAATTGTGTCGCGAGACCAGTTCCCCTATAAGCTCACAGGTGGATTGGGCCACGAGACCAGTTCCCTCCATAAGCTCACAGGTGGATTGGGCCACGAGCCACGAGACCAGTTCCCTCCATAAGCTCACAGGTGGATTGGGCCACGAGCCACGAGACCAGTTCCCTCCATTAGCTCACAGGTGGATTGGGCCACGAGTCACGAGACCAGTTCCCTCCATTAGCTCACAGGTGGCTTGGGCCACGAGCCACGAGACCAGTTCCCTCCATAAGCTCACAGGTGGATTAGGCAATGAGTACAAACTATAGTAATTAAGTAAGTATAAAGTAACTACCCTCAATATCAGGGCTACGGGCTACGGTCACAACAAAAAACATCCTGGTGCAGTCAGATGTCCTGGTATAGACAGACATGGGGACAGACACACTGTCTATGTTGTCAGTGTACACTTTTTGTTTGCACATCTCCAGCGAACTTTACCATCGATAGCAACATGAGGCATTGAAGATTTGTTACTTTCTATGACAAGCAATTTCTTCCCCTTTCACTCCACGTAAACGAACCTTCAATATTCCAGTTATTGAAACACTACACAAAGTGATTTCAATAGTGTGGATGTATATGTCTTTACATGTCTAGGCACAAACTTGTCTCATAACTGGTATACGTGGACCAACTGTAATGTTTACGTTAAATTTATATGTGGCCCAATTATAATGTGGGATTAACGCTATCCATTTTAAACGCAGATTATAACATATTTACGTGGCCCAATTGTAATGCACCCATTTGTCATTGTCATATAATTTACGTAGCTAAAGCTACCATTTGTGTGTATTCCTTGTGACCTAGTTTCATAAGTGAATATTTCGACTTCTATAAGATATCCAGAGGTCCTGAGAGATTTTTCCGCGACCACTGACATACTGATTATGGTAAGACGATTAGCCGGCGCCCCACATATACACATTTATTATTGTACACAAAAGTGGCCCAAACCTGTTGGAGATAGAGTTATGTAGGAAATTGTAAAGCACATTTAATTACACCAATGGGGGTGAAGTAGGTAGAGTTTATAGTAAAGGTGCCAATATTTTATTTGATAAAATGTTGGAAACAGGTTTTTAAAAACTACCTTCATTAGGGTTATCTAGGTCGAGACCAGAACCCAGCCTCATAGTCCCCAGAAGGTCAAACTAAATGAGTCTGACTTTATGCCCACATGCCCACCAGTATAGTATATTACAATACTAAACCAGTTTAAATACACCAACACTATTGGTAGTAGCTTGCATATTAAATCTTGATTACTTGATTAGCTATACCCTCTTATTATGGAAAGTGATAAGGGGTGGCTGGCCTTCGCACTCCCAAGCTGTTACGCCCCTGGTCGAGTAGATGTGTGAGGGGTAGATATGTAACCAATCAACCCTGTAATCATCCTCTCTATATGCTAACTATTTTGAGTCACGAGTTCGACACACAGTTTCATGAGATTACTTCATACTCTCTTACAAGGGGCTAAGGGGAGAGGATAAAAATATTAGAATCAAGGGAAAATGACCTTTACCTCCCCCTTTGACCCTAACCAATAGCAATTTGCATGAATAAATCTTCGCCATACAATATAAAGAACCTTTATTGATCGGTTTAGTTAACATGATTAACTTATTTTGATGTATATTTAGTATCATAATACGACATTAATTAATATGGTACTACCCACACCAGTGAACATCCTGACTAAACGTCAAGCTCCTCTAGTCTAGTTTGCAGGTGATTTGAAGCTCCTTAGTCATAATCCTGGCCAAGTGTTTAACGGCGATTTTTCTTCCTAAATGGTTTCTCAATCCACCTCCATGCAAATGAGGGAATATTTACTCTAAATTCAACCTTATTCATCTCTACCCCAATAGTTTAATAACATACAGGTAGCCTTGACGGTAGTAAGATGTGGTGTGAAAGTAATCGAACTGTTTGGAATTAAATATATGCGTATATAACACAAACTTTTATACATATAATGTGAAACATAGTTATTTTATATTATATATATTTTAGTTATAAAGTGTTTTGTTGGAGTATCACAATTGGGACAAATATTTGTTTAAGGAAATATTTTAAATGTTACATTCGATGTAACCTGAAATATGTAAAACACCTTTACCTCATTTAAATCAAGATTTAATAAATTTATTGAGAATTTGAAAATTAGTTTTATTTTTAATAAAAGGTAAAAAAAGAAATGAATAATAAACTTATGTTAATTAAATAGTAAATGCTTGAGAGCAGTCAACAAATGTTACAAATTTATTAATTATAAATTATACAACTATACAATATTATGAATCTTGATAAAAGTTAGTAAGCGCAATTCATAGGAATCACTAATAAGGACAAAATTTATTATAAGAGAACAATACTAATATTGATTAATAAAATTACATATCATAATAACATATTAAAATATATGACATATCATATCAATATTAAATTGTAAAAGTGTGTAAAGATAGAATGTACAATTGCATGTGTCTTGTCTGGAATAAATATTTACGCAATTTGTTTATATAGTATTTATATTTTAATATGAAAATTTGAAAGATGTAAAAATACCAGGTTATTGTTGCAACACAGTAAGATGTTATTAATAAAAAATAGATGTTAATGTTAATTATCTGGTTATTTGTCTTTCCCTCTTTATTAATTGGTTGAATGAAATCTCAATGTGTTAATTTCTGGAATAACATCTTTCTTCCAATCCTAGACCTGAGACCTGATGATGGGATTGTGTAATTCACCGAAACATTTTGTCCAAGACTATTGATGACCCAATTATCGCGGTGGATTGCACAGTGAAACCATAGAAAACCATAGACTGGTGGCCTTCAGCACCCACCCACCAACCCACCAACTTCCCTTACAATCCCAGTTGCCACCCGGAAGTCCTCGACTTCATTGTAACCAGAAAGATCAGACTTCAATTGACTGAAGACTCTAGCAAAGCTTAACTCAGATTACAATCCCGTCCTTGTGAACCTGAAACGTGTGGTGACCTTCATTGACCCCTCCGAAAATCCAACCTGAGTTGCACTGACTGGGACAGGTTCACAAATGTGTAGAGAAAGAGGTTAGGACCCACTCCTACTTTTCTTACGGCAGTATAAATCATTCACAGTGTGGAGTTCATAACTTCACCCATCAAGGGAGTACTTGAAGATTCGATGCCAAGGCACCGGCCCCCACAGGCTTCCTTACTCGATTCTATCCTCAACCACGTCTGGGAGAAAAATCGTTTGAGGAAGGTTTGGCAAGCCTCAAGGGACCCGTTAGACAAGGCCAAATTCAAACCGTGAAGTCTATGCGGTTCCTGAGATGGTCCAAGAATGCTGAATCAGTGTCTGGGAGGGCAATATTGAGAGGTTGTGCGTACATGGCAGGTCCTTGTGGCAAATGATGAGGCACTTGACGCAGGTCCTTGCCCCAAGGCCTCCAGTCGTTGTACGGAACGGGATGGTTCACTCCAACCAGAAGAAAACCTATGCTCTGGCTGAACACTTGGAGGCGCAATTTGTACTGAATGACAACCCATCAAACCTGGTGCACACAGCGCACATGGAAGAGGTTATCGGTGAGGTCTCTTATAGACCCCTAGATGAACCCGAACCCACAAACGTGACGGAAATGTCGTGGGCATTAGTCGCTCTAAGACTAAATAAAGTCTCTGGACTGGATGGAATAAAAAACGTGGTCCTCAGAAGATGCCCTTAGAGAAGATAAACTTTATATTGGAGCTATTCAGTATAGCTCCTGAGTCATTTTACTAATCTCTGGAATCACGGTGACGTCCTCTGTTTTCACAAACTGGGTAAGGACCCTGCCCTAACTTCATCTTACTGACCGATCAGCTTGTGGAACAGTTTCATCAAGGTGTTTGAGAGACTATTACTGACGAGACTGACGAGGCATTTTGGTGGACGAGCTGTTTGGCTTCTGGGCTGGACACACGACGTCCCACCAGTTTTTCCGCCTGGTCAAGCAGGTCACAAAGAACTTCAACATCAACAGGATGACCAGTGCTAATTTACTTGCCTTGGCAAAATATTTTGACCGTACCTGGCACGAAGAACTCGCTTTCAAACTACTTTCTCTAGAACTTCCCTTTTACCTAGTTAAGATTACACAATTTTATTTTTCCACCTTAATTTCTATACAACCTTTAGGAACGTCATATTCCAAGTCAGAAGAATTCGTACTGTAATGCCTCAGGATTCCTCTTCAGTCTGTATGTGAATTACATTCCGAAAACCCCAGTTGGTTGGAACTATATGTGGATTAGTTGACTATAGGAACGGAGTCCTGGAGGGGGTAGCTGTTGAAGAGGAGACTCTAGACTCACCTGACGCAGTTGTAGTGTTGGCTACCACCTAGAGAACGAGTATTAACTTGGAGAAGAGCACAACAGTCCTTTTCCCCTGGGAGAGAAAGTACAACAGGCCGGATCCTCTCTCCGGATGTTTGTAGACTAGCACAGATGGACAAACAGTGCTAAGTACACGGATTTACGTTGGACACCAAAATTGCCTAGAGACTACACTTTACTGAATGACTTACCAAGGTGAGGCAAAGGTTGGGATGCCTAGGCTCTCTGCTGAACAGTCGTAGCATACTTTCCATTAGGAAAATACTGACACTGTACAAGCGTTTGCTCAGCCAAATTCTCGATTATGCGTGTCCCTCTTGGGGCCACCTGGTGGAAACTTATATGAGGAGGATGCAGGCTTTCCGGAACCGATGTCTTAGGATAATTTTGGACGCACCCTGGTACGTTCACAACATGACTTTGTACCGGCATTTGGAGATTCCCACCATCAAATACTACTTCTGGAACCTTGCGCAGGCCTATTATGACAGGTTTCTTGGTGCTACTAATCCTCTTACCCAGGGACTTGGGAGCTATGTCATCGACCCTGGACGGTGCCACCAACATCCCAAAGCCCTGCTCGGATAACGGATAAGTGTAAAATGTCGTCAGCGGGAAGCACTTACCAAGCCCTTATAAAGTAGTTTCTCCGCACAAAGCTTTAAAAACCTATGTCCGGTTTCAAATTTAAATTCTCAATAATAATTAAAATATATTTTGCTCCCATGTTTTATTAACCTTCGTCAAGTGTGAATAGCCTCGCCTATATTTCAGTCAACATCATATAACCAATCGACTGGTAAATGTTGGACATTTCTTTCGTGTTCCCCTAATTAGACAAAATTAGCCTTACCTCTATGGACTTTTTTTTAGTTGAATAGCTAAATGTCAATTTGCTTTGTTTAAGAATAGGGTTCTATTAGTAAATATGATAATTTATTTCTTGCTTGACCAAGTTGGTTTTATTATCACACACGGTCTAATGCACGTCAGAATTCTGGCAGGAGCTCTGCTAGCGTTACCATGACAACCGGCCAGAGCTACGTGTCTATTTATTTTGTATACTCTATGTGTTTAAATGACCATAGTGACCAAGAGCCCAAAGTTATGTTGTGATCGCTTTTGGAGTGTGACGGTCCGAGCGATTTATCGATTGTACAGAGTAATAATATCAGTTGTTTCTGATGTTAACTGTTTCTTAATTAACTTGTATAGTTAGAGGAGAACATGACACGGTTTTTGTAAGAATATATTGTAATATTGCTCAATGTGTTCAGTGTCTGAGGGGGGCAAAATACTACCTTTACAGGATGTAAATCAAAGCCCCACCCACTACTAGTGACTCCACAATAGCAAATTACAGTGTTTAAAATCCCGATACATAAGTTCTTAGTAAGGAGCACTACGTAAAAGTAGAAGTAAAGACTCTCGAAACGGACGTCTATGGATAAACAGTCACAGGTAGAAAAAAATTAGCATAGATATGCGAGTCAAAATGAAATCATAAGTGATCATAAAAGAAATGGTCACCATTTTGTAAATATTTCGTAATTTCATACACAAGTTTCAGAAAACTTGAATATATTTACGTCAATAACAAAAAACATAAAACAAAAAATTCAATAATGAATTTACCGATTGTCTTTATAGAATTTGCTAAAAGTGTCCTAATTCAATGATTGGGCAAAGTATTATAGTTTTCCATTAATTTACACGATATCACTTAATTATGGAGTGTGTCAACAAAATTACAAATCATATTGAATCTAAGTTATTTAAGGACATAAAGGAATGTAATAAAGAAGCTCAAGGTGTAAATAACTGTCAGAGTCAACGTATCAATTTTATAGGATTTCCTTGAAATAATAGGTTAATGAATTTCAGAAAATAGGAAAAAATTGACTCCAAATATTTGTTTCAAATAGTGTTAGGGACTACTTATACTTAAATACCACTATATAATAGTATTACAATAATTCAAAAAACACATTGAATCAAATTTCTAGGAAAATAATTATTTACTCTTTACTATCTTCTTATTTTAAAGACTTAAGGAAATAATACATACAGATGGAATTGAAATAAAAAATCTAAATTTTTTGAGATAATAATTAAAATCACTTATCCTTTTATCCTTCTAGCAACTTACGCTTAGTTGGCTTGTTATTAATTAATATTTATTTTTAATAAAGAAAAATAACTACTTTTATTGTTAAACTTAATATGGTATGATCGTGGATAGCATCATTTTTTAAACCATATTTACTTACTATGAAATATATGACCAGTTTTAAAAATCAATTTCAAACTAATAGTTAATAATATTATATATAAAAAAGAAGCTCCCTTGCGAAATAATTGTCTTATATTTTTATTGCTACTTAGCACTACGTCTTACTACCCGCTCGGTTCATACGCTAATTTTTTCCTGGAGGGCCACCATTTTATAAAGTGCTTACGTTCCATTACCATGTTTATTTAAATCACATAAAAAAATAATGAAAAGTGACTATAGCTATTTTAAAAGAGCTTAATAAACGTAAAAGGCTAAGAAAAAATAGTAATAAGATATTAGTGATATAGTTCAAGGTGAAAAATACACGCATAAACCATTCTACAATCTGCCAAAAAAGACGATTTTTTTGGAATTAAGAAGACTTAGAAAGCTGGAATTTTGAATGCAAGTAGCTCCAAATTCAAAAGGGTGAACAAAGTCTCCAAAAATGGGGTAGTTTTCTTAAAAACAATGTTCAGAAAATCTTGAGGCCCAGAAGAGCTAGGAACCTGAATTTTTGCGAGCAGGTAGACTCTAACCAAAAAGGGTGCAGGAATACTTGGTGAGCAAAACTTCAAATGGGAGCCCCCCAAATCTGAGAAAGTATGTACAGTTGTGGAACAGTTTTAAACTTTCTTGAGAGTAGATATTTGTTCTTTTCTAGAGCCTTCAATTCAGGAGCTCGGTGGAGTAAGGTCGAATATGTAAACTATAATTGAAAAATGAGTATCTTGAGAACAAATTTAATTTGCAAAACATGTTAGTTACTGTGGTGGGAATAAGAGGACACTTGTACAATTTAATGTAAGCAACTAGTGAAGCTCACAGGTTGGAAACGAAAGGTCCTGGATTTGATTCCCGTGTCCAGATGCCATTTTTCAATTTACCATCATGTTAATTAAATAATAATCCTCTAATGTTCAGTAAGTGAAAGTCCCTTAAATAATTGGTGTTTCTAAACTTTTATGAAAATTAAAANTTTATGAGAAAAATACACAAACACAAATATAAATGTAATTCAAACAATCCTTCCAAAGTGCATGATTGTAGTCACAGAGAGTGCTTTAGTTGTTCAACGATGTCATCATCTGCATCCTCGAACTCTGTGAGATTGCTCCACCATTCTGTCTTATCACTTGCTCCATTACGGTATTGGTACAAAAGGTAGCAGATCTTTCAGGTCACGTTGTTTTACTTATGTGAGTTTGAGAGGTTCATTATATTTTGATAGAAGATCAACTGAGCTAAAGTTGAAGAGCTTTTTTATGTATTGGAACCAAATTATTGTAAAAAGGGTGGATTTCAAAACTTGTCTTAAAATCCTTTGAAAATTCAAGGATATTCCCAACCTTGAATTTTCCCAGTATCTGTCCTTTTGTTACCTTATCGAGAAGACCATTATAGTTTTTAATCATCTCACCAGTGACTTAAACTACTTGAAACTGGGTATTTTTCCTGGTATTTTCGATGAACTGTATACAATGGTCTTTTGAAAACACCCCACAATGAAAATTTTTAAGCTTTATGTGTCCAAAGTTCCTGTCACACCCCATCATTGAATACCCTGATATAAAAAAAAATGAACAATACTTTCAAACTGGCCTTTATGAATGAGACGTAAGTACCCTAAAACAACTTTCAATTTCTTGTTTTGCCCTGGAAAGTTGTCGCTAAATATAATCACAGATTTTACGTTTTTATCGACCAAAATGTTCAAGGTAGTGGCTTAAAAAGCTAGCTGTTTCACAAGATCCACGTTTTCCTACAATCTCATCCCAAACATACATAATGCACACTCCTTATTTGACGCTGTGAACATCAAAATCATAGGTCCACATCTTACTCGTGTAATATTGAATATTGCATGTTAGTCGAGGAGTTGGTAAAACTTGTTGTAGGTCAACAGCAATCGTGGCAAGATTATCATCTGTGTTTCCTTTGTAGCTCTTCATAATTGTTTAGGATGCTTGTTTCTTCTTCAGATGAAGCTTCAGTTCTCGCTCCAATGGAATAAACCTTGCTGAATCGGGGTCAGTTTTCTTGAGATCTTTAATTTCCATTTTCAACTTCGAACACGTATTGCAATCATCAACGGATGGAGTTTCGATTACAATATTACTCGATGCTAGTGGTCCTCATTGATTGGTCCCTCATCAGGATACTTTTCGTTCAACCATTCTTTATAGGCATGATAGGTAGGCCTTCATTTGATTAATGAACCTGGAGGCACATACTTTCTCAAGGGGATTTTTGTCCAGTTGTAGTGGCTGGAAACTGTAGCAAGAGAGACTATGTGTTGCTTGACTAATATTTTACTTTCTTCATTTAGCTTGTTTCCTGGAACTTTCTTTCCTCTACAGCAGTGGTTCTTAACCTTTTCAGTAATGTCCACATTATGGCCTAGCCTATGACCTCTTTAAAAAAACTTGCTGTGAACTAATACAATTCAAAACCAAACAATGTTTATTTTACAAGTAAAATATCAGTTTCACGTCAACTTTGGTTTGTAAAATACATTATAAACAAGAATTAATACCTAGCTTATTGAAGAGTACATAATTCATTAATTGGTTTGGGCTTGTTTTGTTTAGTGATGACTGGTGTGAAGATGTCTTGTGTGTCAGCTGGAGCCAGGTAACATATGGGGGTGGTCTAACCAACTCTTGGCTCTACCCCTCTGTAGTTCAATGTTCCATCCAGAAATATCCCTAGTAGCAAGGGCTGAGATTTTAACGTTACAACCTCTAAGTAGAAAGACTGATTACTCGATAATTAAGCTTAGGATTATAATTATTTTTATAGTAAATTAGTCTAAAGAATGTAAAAATGATAACTCCTTTTATAAAATGCCAAAATGCTGCGTTATTACATTTTTAGGCTGTATCAAAAATAGTAAATTTTAGTATATTTTTACAAATGATAAAAAATAAAGTAATTAAAAAACAAAAAAAGCTAGGAGCAGGTCTCACCTTTACATCCTCCCTTTATAAAATAAAATAAGTCCCTTGTTCCTGATTTGTATTTACGAGGTTGTATAATTTAGGAGGTTGGTCATGCAAACCAGAAAATACATAGCTTTGAAATGGGCTCTTACCATTCCACCGGAGAGCCAAGCAGATGTATTGGGTATAATTATTTAGTGGCTTCAATCACTTGAATTCTTCCTTCTCTCTAAAATATTCTACAAAGTCTTGCAGTGCATTGATGATAGGAACAGTCCTTAAAAGTTCTTAGCTAACAATGGAAGAGGAAATACAAAATGTGAAGAGCCTATAAAGGACCAGTGATGCCTGCGTTAGGGTGTGGTCTAACACGCGGCCACCATGATTGAGTCAGGGCTCGTGCTGTTGGTACCACATTCATTCCATAGATAGCATGAGCTGGTTCTTTGGTGGGTTTTGTTTCCCTTGCCCCTTTCTACTCCGCACACTGCTGTTTCGCTCCATAAGATTTCAGGATTGCCAAGTGTGGCAGTATTTTTTCTGTTTTTTTATGTGTGTAATAATTTATTTTTACTATCTGTATGTGTATACAAGTAATTGTTATAATGTATGTTTGGATTTTTTTGTGTTAAATTCCCTATCTATTAAATCCGCACTATTTTTGTTTCTTTAAATATTTAAGGATAGAAATCAAGGGTGTTAGGGATTTTTTTGTTGCTGAGTGTCAGGAAGTAACCCAAACGGGAAAGGTTGGGTTTTTTGTTTTTATTTTGGTTGGCTGTCGATGGCTGAGCTTCGGAACTATGAATTAGAAATGTGACCGAAGAAAAAAATTAAATAAATACGGGAATAGATGTTCTTTTTAATGTTTTATCAGAAACAATTTGACTGTAACGTAGGGATGTTTCTTTATCATTGTGTGAAGCTACGCCATTCTGGGGGAGAATTGTGTTTTGCAGAACCAGTTCCGATATTACCTGCGTGTAGAACTCTGTTCCACGTGTGTGGTTCTTCATAAATTGATTGTTCTCAAACCATGGACTGGGGAAAGTAAGGTAATTCAACACAATCATTATAGGCCTAGTGCCTAAAACACCAATATTACCAGCCACCGTTGAAATATCCGAGATGAACCATGTTTCATTAATTTAGTTTTGAACTAAAGAAACATTGTTGTATTGTTTGGTTCCTTCGTTAGAAGCAGGATATTCAAGTGCAAGTGCAAGTGCAAGTACAGCCTAACTATCAAAGACGGTCTAACCACTATATTTAAACTTTTGTTAGTTTTATATATAATTACTACGGTTAGTTTAATGAGTTTAGGTCTTGTTTTATAATCAAGAATTGTAACTGATATGTTGTTTTGATTTGTAGTAATTGTAAACTTTTTTGTTGTTGTGGGGGATAATAAGTTTGTTTTTAAGTGTTTGATAAGTTTGTTTTGAGACCATTTTGTTTGTTTGCTCCTTTATGCTGGAGGGTTAATAAACACATAGATTTTCTTTTCTCTTATCGTTTATATCGGTCAGTGGGGAGTTCAGGTACCCAGAAGACCGAGATTAAGTCCGGGATGTTTCTGCACTGGCGCCAGCCAGGCAGGCATACAAATATTGTGTAGAAACAGGGACGCGAACCTGTTTGAATGCTTGAGGGAGCAGTGAGGGGGAGAGAACCCTTACACCTAGTGGAGGAAATTCAAGTTTTGAAAGAATCCTGGTCAAATTTTCTTACAGAATCAAAAGAAGTTGCTTCGAACTTTGGGATCAAACCAGAGTTGAATGTTTCAAGAATTCGTGAGAAACGAAAATTCCATGATGAGAGAGGGGATGTTGACTTCAAGTTTGACTCTCCAGAAACTAGATTCAAAGTGCAGGTGTCCACTACTACATTAGATCTGCTCTCGTTTGAATTACGTAACCTGGCTGATAAAATGGCAGAATTGTCAATATTATTCTCGCCTCTTTTGAACCCAACAAATGATGTGGAAACCTCAGTCATAGCCATTCATGCCGAAGCTTTGAAGGCAGCACATAAAAGAAATTACCAAATACGGACTGAATCAAACATGTGTGCTAGTGTAAATGTTAGCTTTGCCCTTAAACTGCTAAATTGTTTGTTTAAAAAGGGTCTGGAAACAGTTTTTCCACAAATTTGAAATTATAAGACACGTAACAGTATTACCTGTGTCAGTAACACCGGGGGAGCGCGCTTTCAGTAAGTTATCTTTGATTAAAACTCGTTTGCGTTCAGCCATCGGTGAGGATAGACTAAACAATTTGATAAGTTTCAGCATTGAACATGATCTTGTAAGGAAATAAGTTCTGAGGATATTATTGAAGAATTCGTTGCAATGAAAGCTCGAAAAATTGTTCTTGGATGATATGAGAGTGAACTTACTCAAGTATTTCAATGAAATTACTAATGTAGCGTAACCATTTTTGGAGAAAACTTTTATATAATGTTAACAGCTTAAGATTATCTTGATAAAAATGAATCGATTACATTAAAAAAATCCCTGTTTTCACTGGAACACGTTCGAGTTATATGTATAGACTATGTACTAACTACTAGCTATGCCAATATGTTAGGGATAGGGAAGGTTAATTTAAGAGGAAGTGCACTCACACTTACATGGAGAAAGAGTGAAAACCATTTATGAAAAACCATGCTCAGTACACCCGAGTGAGATTCAAACCGCAAACACATAATTGGAAATCTAGTTCACTGTAAGTGTGACTCCTTAAACATTGGTAAGAGGAAGATAAGCCATTTTATGTTTATTATTTTTGTGAAAGGCCCCCTCCCCCCAAAATAAAATACGTTGTCCCAGGCCCCCTGAGTTCTCTGGGCGGCCCTCTCTGATGTATTCCTTAAAATTACAAATAATAGGTTAAAATGGTTTCCTGCACGTTTTAAATAAAGAGAGCGAACCGGACGAGATTAAGAGAGTTTATGACGTCAATACAACCCGTATTTTTACTTTTGTGTTAAATAAATTTTTACACCCCACTCTGTTACCTTTTATTTACGACCATAAATAAGATAAAAGGGAGCGGGAGTAAGCTATAGAACAAGGGACAAGGGAAATTATTAGCAATATTTAAAAGCAACAATATGAATGGTTATTCAAAACAATAACATTAGAGCAGAAAACTTTATATGGTCTCATTAATTAAACTGAGAAATGTTGAAAACCAAACAAATAGATAATGACTTCATATCTTTAATTCGCACAGATAACTTAAGAGAAAGTTATAAATCTCGTAAGCTATCCAAAATTCAAAAGGGCAAGTCTTGAAGAGACAGAACAACCTGTAACTTTGAATTTAGTACAATAAAAAAATTCACCAGGATAATACATACAGACTAAATAAAGGCCTTATGGGCACCTTCAAAATGTTACCAAAGTGTATTTTTCATACCTAAGAATAAAGACTTTAAAAACATTAACTTTACATGTTAACTTTCTATAAGAAACTTTAAGTTACGCAAGAGTTTGGCTAACAGAATTTAGTCAAACTCTCCCAGGACGATCTGATCCTGGCACAATATTAGAAAACGAAAACAATAACCCTACTAGTAAATAATAATGAAAATATCATATTAGAAGCAAATCATAGAAAAAGATTAGAAAATATACTAAGGTTAATAAATTATATAATTAATATAAATGATCAGCAAATTACTTTACATTAAACTATATTTCAAAATACAAACAAAAATAAGAAACGCTGCCTTAATGTTTACAAAATAATTACTAGTAGGCACAATTTCAAAACAATATACATTTAACTCGTTCAACTCCAAGTCAATTAACAATTGCGGCTGTCTAAAAGATTTAACACTTAAAAAGACTGTAGTGCCCCAGTGGCGATATACAATATATAGAGCCTCATATCAAATTTAACAATCAGGTAAAAATTAATAGATAACTTACAACACCTAACACGGCTGACACTAGGAGCTAGTTTTAAATCAGAGTCCAATAAATAAATTGCCATAGTTAAGATTCTGATGAAGATATAATATATACATGTTTTTTCCTGACATTGTCAAGGTCCAGGACAATGTTTCTCGGTCAAGCGTTGAAATCAAAATATCCCTTTTAGCATACACGCACATCACATTATATAGTGGGTTTTGTCGCAATGGAATCAAGGTGGGAGTATTAAACATACGGTCGGTGACGTTAATACGGCCTTCTCGAAGCTTTGGATGGTCACGTAGACCATTTGTTGTCAGGGTTCCATCCGACTTCCAAAATCATATCTTCTATCACCTGATGTTTTGAAAGTAGTACATCTTTCTCCTATCAGAGGGCAGGTGAATAGTCATTCTCTTGTCGTGGCCAATACTGGCCAGCCCATTACGTGTTAGTTGAACAGGTCGGAGTGGACGTCTGCCTGATGTTGCATCGTAGCTCGCTCGGCCCACTTGTCGATTTAAGATGATAGGTGTAAGCTAGCCTTGGTGGTTGCTAGTTTCAGAAGATTCAATCGGTAAATAGACGAACAATTATATTATGTAGAGATTTATTGTGGGGAGAGAATATTGTTGTTCAGAATTGTTTAATATGTCGGAACAAACTACGTGAACTACAATAGAGAAGAGTACTATTGTAAGGATTCTATTAGTGTCGGTATAATTGGAGCGGGTAGTATGAATTAAAGAGAGTTATGCGTAAATGTAAGCATGGGGCGGGTCCTATTGTAACATAATGTAATGTAATGTTTCAAAATAATAATACATATACACTTTTTACAATAAAACTTATATTTGTTATGGCTGTTTCTCTTTTTTTTAAATTCTTTTTAGCTCCTATTCTTACTAACTTTTTGGGCTAAACGCTTATGAACTAATAGGTCTAATGTTTTTAGGGATAAGGGATGCTATATTTATTGGAAGAGTACCAGCATTCACGTTGAGAGAGAATATAAAATAATTTTGTAAAAAACCCCCCTCAGTACACCCGATTGGGATTCGAACCCTAATTTCCCCGTCATTGGCAGTATAGTTTTCTGCTAAGGTAATGCCTTAAGCCATGTGGTCACAAAAGCGGTTAAAAAATTAAATAAAAAATATTAATTTATATTAATATCTATGGTGACCAGTTGCAAGAAGGTAAAGATTTGAGTAGAGTATTGTTTGATTTTTTATTTCATGAACTATAAATATCTTTTCTTACAACAGACATTAAACACAAACATACTAGTTAAATTAATATATTTTATTTTTTCAATTAATCATAAAAATGTTAATTACTATAAAATAATCCTCAAGGACTACTGCTATAAGCTTTTGATAAATCTCTTGGTAAACTATACTGTTTTACAAAGCCGATTTAAATGATTTATATACTCCTTGACATCTAAATAAATGTTTACAATGAGTAAAAAAATATATGTTCTCCAAAAAATTTATTCCATAATTTATATAGACAAAAACATTTGTGAACGTGAAGGGAACATTCTAGTGCCAGACTTGAGTAAATATAATAATAATAATAATAATAATAATAATAATAATAAAGTTGTTGTTTAGTTATAAAACAATATAAGTTTAAAAAAGTGAGCATTGAAAGTCTGATTTTCCTTTCCAAAAATATATTTTTTAACTATGACTTTTATCTATATGGTTGTTAACAACCAAACTTTAAGGTGAATGATTGAGGAAAATGGTCCAAAGAAAAGTAACTAGCATTAGCGTGGAAAGTGGATGGTAAAACTACATTCATAAATCACACGTGGAAAACTACCCCCAAAGTATTCAACCGGGATTCAAACTCCAATCTCTACATCCCTGGTGATTAAGTTTATTACGAGCCTAACGCTGTATTCAGTAATACCACCTGTTCATGTCAAAGTTATAGACTTGATTAAAATAAGTGATGAATAAAAATATAATATATAGTTTAGAATGTAATAACTTATGTGTATTATAAAATCTTTCTAAACCCTGAGAGGCAAACTATTTCTAAATTTTTAATTCTAGTCTATGAAATAATAAAACAAAATAATTTATACACCAATAATATGTTTTAAAAACCAAGCCCTTTTTTTTAAAAAAAATTGTGGTTTTAAATTAATAAAATTGAATATTTACCAGTATTTATTTTAATAACATCAAATTTTAATTAAATGAAAGTATTTTGAGTTCAGATTTAGAAACAATTAGTAAATTTATTCCCAAGACTTAAAAAAAACAGTAATAAAATGTTCGAAACAAATTTAATGAGAAGAAACTCGACTATTTGCAATTATTTTTTTAATTTCAAAGGCAAGGCGTTAGTAATATGTCAGTGTTAGAAGGAGGTTTTCTCTCTGGTAAATTAAAACAGCTTGGCTTACCCAATCCCCAATAGGGGCGGGTAAGGAGCAAGGAGACTGAAGTTCGTTTGTTCTGACAATATAATGAGGAGTGTTTGGGTCAGACGGACTTGAGGACGGGGACTGAACTACTCAATATTAAAATGGGAATTAATTACATAAAGAAATGAAAGAGGTATATTTACTAATTGGCAGTGTTTAGATCTTAAGAAGTTTGATGCCTTAGAACAATAACAACTGTAAGAGAGCTATACATGTTTGCCATAAGACATACAACATTAATAAAAGTATGTTACAGCTCATATGGAATCTTTGGGCCTTTATCAGGGTGTCTACTGAGTTAGAGAAACCAAATTAGTAACTTTTTGGTGATCTATTTTGACCATAAAATTCTTTCGGTAAATGGCCGAACTGCACCAAATTTATCCCTATTTGGTACCATATTAAGGTGAAAGTATAAAGGGGCTACAAGGGAATTATTTTAACCAGAGATAAAATAATTAGAATAACAATAATAGATTTATTATAACAGTAAAATAAAATATATGTTTGATTACAATCGATATAAAACACGCAAGATAGAAGTTCCAAATTAATACTATCTTGTTGTGACACGGGCAAGATCAAATGCAGTAGGCTCGAAGACCAATGTTCAATTACAAAACAGCTGGACTAACGCCAGACTACCGTCAGGTGAGTCTAAAGGAAAAACAGCAAGGTAATTATAAACCAAAGTTGACTGAAAATCATATACATATATTATTATTATTATTATTATTATTATTATTAACATATTTATAATTTAAACTATCTTGCTTGATTAGGACTTTCCAAAAATCCTTAAGATGCATTGTATAATGAATAGCAATAGAAAGGTTATTTGATTACATTGGTAGATGGCTAACATACACGCATCAACACAAAACAGTACTATGGCCAGTCCTTTCCCTATTGATACTGCCAGATCATTCAATAGTACATGTATTTACTGACCCACTCCCTAGGGTACAACACTAATTTAATTCATACAATACTAATACTCAGTAAGTAGGTGCCAAAAACAGGCAGAGAGAAAAAAGGTATTATCCGCGTGGACCGCACATAGAAACAAGCGGAGTTCCGCGCTTTACCCATCCAAGCTAATACCACACGCGAAGCGTGGCAACAAGAATTATTCAAACATTGAATTTATTGAAGGATATTATTATTAAATATCTCAAATCTAATTCTCTTCTTTGGATTTTGCCAATATAATTATTATAACTTCGTATTTTTACCTAGCCTAATTGTGTAGGTGCCAACTTTACATGATTGACACGCTACAGGACATTATAAAATGCATATAAGCCTACACTATACAGGCATAATGCACTCACACGTAACGTCAAACTTTAACTAGAGGGCGAAAGTTAACTTTGTCCTTGGTATCACGGTAAACAGCATCAAGCAAATTACGGCTAGCGCATGGAATCATGGGTAGTGGATGGCGCAACTTTTGATGCGTTTGCATTGTTACGATGCGCGGGTAATCAAAACAAAAATATTTTCGTGACTTTATGACCTAAATATTGATAATTCATTATTATTCAGGGAATTTCGTGACTATTTTTCAATTAGTGAATTTTTTGTGACTTTCAAGACATTCGTAACCCAGTAGACACCCTGTTTATCGAGTTATGTCCCAAGTACCATCCTCCGACTGAGTTTCGTCCCGAAGAAAGGACAGATACAATTTTAATACCCCCTGAGTTGCGTCCGAGTGATTGAAGTCTATATAATATTGGAAGGATAGAAAAACCTGTGTTCAGAATGATACATAAAGGTATATTTCAATCAATTCTACAATCAATAGTTACATTAAACACCCCAATATAAGCTGGCCTAAACTAATCACACCTAACCTATCTAACATAAAGAGAAAACAGCAGAAATAATTAAAATAGACATTGACTATTAAGATCAAACATTTATGAAAAAATAAAAACCCTCAGCACAGTCGAATAGCAAAATAAGCATAGCTAATTACACCAAAGTTAAGTTGGCCTAAGCTCATAAGTGGCATGGTGGAGCGCCATGTGTTCTATTTGAAATGTAGACACAAAATACGTGGCACGGTGGAGAGCCATGTGTTCTAGTTGAAATGTTGACACAAACTACGTGGCGTGGTGGAGATCCATGTGTTCTAGTTGAAATGTTGACACAAACTACGTGGTGTGGTGGAGCGCCATGTGTTCTAGTTGAAATGTTGACACAAAATAC
>CABFVX010009345.1:0-18874 GCA_902151425.1 Timema shepardi
TTAAACTGTAAATCCTCCATTTCATCTCACAATCACCCTACCATTACACATTAGCGTAAGTGCGTATAACCCGAACGGGTAGTAAGGCGCGGTGCTGATAATAATAATAATAATAATAATAATATATCTATGTGTACCGGTACTCGTTGTTAACTCTAAAAGGTAGCAAACTTACCTTTCATGGTTTTTCTATGGCACAACTTATAGATAGGGTCATAGCTTAGTCCATCAAGGTAGGCCCTAAGACTGCTAACTTTCAGATTAAACTGAGTGTAAATTTTCAAATTTATATGCTCTTCTTTTTTTTCTTTTTTTAAGGTCCCATGTGATCTGCAGTTGTCACTTTTGATAGGTATCATCAATACCATAGTCATACCCATAAAATAAACTAATAATATAGAATAATGTTATCATTTACCACAAAAAAATTGTCAGTATTTTGTAAAAGTTTCTTCCTACCAAAATCTTACTCTCTATGTATAGTATGTGTAGACAAAAGATAATAAATTGAACACATAATTTAGACAAAATATCTTAATAATATTTAATGCATAAAATCATTATTGTGATTTTTGACTAAATTTTCTATACAAAATACAAATGACTTAGATATAAATTTGTACCGTAATTTATCATGACAAATTGCTTCCAGTAGTATTAATGGGAAGCAAAATAAAATTAATAATAATAATAATAATGCTAGGGGAACACTGAACCTGTGTTCTATGATAGGGTTGGTGAACCCTTTTGAACCAATACTTCGCATACACAGGAACATTTTGAGTAGAAAAATAGACCAATGGAATAATTCACTATTGGTATTAATTATTATTTATTATATATTACTATATGAGTATTTTTATTGTTTATTCTTACTTTCTAATCTAAAGAAAAAGTATTGAAATCATGAAAGTCTTTATGATAATATTATGATGAATTTTTAACGTTTATATGTCTCTGAATCCAAAAAAGAGATTTTTACAATCCTAAATGTCTGTCCTATCTTTCTGACAATCTGTTTGTCCATCCAACTTTCAACTTGAATACTTTCAAAAATGGCTCTTAATGATTTTGTTTAAAATGCATATCTGGGGAATGTTTGACATTACAAGTAATACTGTATACTAGTGTTTTGGAAAAAAAATTGTTCAAGTTTAGTTTACTGATGCTATTTTTAAATTTGAAATATTTAAAAAAATGGCTCTAACGATTTGGTCGAAATGAGTGTACCTGGTATTTTTTTTTTACAATAAACACTGGTTTTTCTTAAAAACAAATAATTTAATAGTAATTTACTGGTTTCTGAATTTCAAAGACTTTTAAAATTTTTAAAAATAGCTTCAACTATCTTGTTAAAAATTGGCATTTAGATGACAGTAATAGTGTGTGTTTATTTTACAAAATTAAATTAATTATAAGTAGTGTACTTGTAAGAATTTTTTGAAAATGTGTTTGAAGATTTTTTGTTTAAAGTAGATATCTGAGGATTGTTTTTCACTATGGATAAGGAAATGTTTTTATTTTTACCAAAATTAAAACTCATTTCTTTTCTCTCTCTTAAGTTTGATATTCATTATAAGTATTTAAACAATTTTGTTTAGGATTCACCTGGTAATAAGAGTGTTTATTATGATTAACAAAATGATGGTGGGTATTTTTCTGGGGGAAACCTACTTAAGAGTAGTTTAGAGAAAACATATTTTTGAAAATTTTGTTTCAAGCTATACACAATATGATAAAGTTTATATGATTGTGTCTTACGATTTATTCATATTATATATTGCTATTGTAAAATAAATAATAATACATTGATAGATAACACAACATTAAATTTTAGAACTTACATAAGTTACTAATTATAACTATTCTCAAGAGACAAATTGAATGAATTTTAGCCAATAATAAAGAAGCAATTAATACGTTTGTAGGAAATGTTTAAATATTTTACTTGAGTGTGAAAAACAACACTTTAAAAACATCGAGGAATACAACAGGCCAAGGAAATCTTGCCTACCTGCCAGTTTGAGCATATGTGTAATAGGTTCACAAGCCGTGTTCTAAAACATAAACCTTTGAATAGAAATTCCGAAATGTCCTTGGCCTGTCACAGTTGAAATATTAAAAGCTTAAATTCACAAACACCCACGTCCAGTGTTCTACCCTTGGGCCTTTTGAATGGGCGCGCCTCCTGACTGATTTTACTGACTGCCCCTTTAAAATCAATATTAGTCGCACAGATCATCAAATATTGCAAAGTATTACTCTGACCCCACTCGGTTTCTTAATTATGACCCGCCTCGGTGGCGTAGTTGGCTAACGCGCTTGTCGTGTTGAGCTCGACTGCTGAGGATGGGGAGATCGAGGTTCGAATCTCGGTCGGGTGAACTGGAGGTGGTTTTTCCTAAATGGTTTTCCACTCTCCCTCCACGAAAATGCGGGTTCACTTCCTCTAATTCAACCTTCCCAATTCCTAATCCAATAGAGTAATTAGTACTTAAAGCGTATAACCCGTGCGGGTAGTAAGACGCGGTGCTAAATATTATCTTAATTATGCCACCAAGCTGGCAAAATGTTTTGGGGAAAACACTGCTTATTCCACATTAGCCTGTCTCGAGAGACTTTAATGATTTCAAAAAGTCACAGTATATTCTTCTATTTGTTCTGCCTCATTTTTGACAACTATAACTTAAGTATGGTTACTTATTTTTTAAAAAATCTGCCAGTTGCTATAGTTATGTTTTCAATAATTCTTTATACGGCTTTCTGACTATATTTTACATTTTACTCAAATGAAGTGAGTGCTAAATTTATGAACAAACTTGTTGCACAAGGGGGGTGACCTTAAATTCTAAAATCATGCCTGACTTAGTAATTATTATTAGCACCGCGTCTTACTACCCGTTCGGGTTATACGCACTTACGATAATGTGTAATGGTAGGGTGATTGTGAGATGAAATGGAGGACCTACAGTTTAACGTGGAATCCGAACCACGGTGGAGGCGTGGCATTCCCCACATTCACAAGATGTCTTGTCAAAGGTGAAGGAAGGGTTTGGTAATCAGATAAATCTGTGCCGGGACCGAGGATTGAACCCCGGCCGCCAGCACAGAAGTCTGACACCTTACCCCTAGACCGCCAGATAACGCTGACTTGGTTACATTGTTTGCTTGTGTTCAGCTGTTCGGTAAGTTGTCCTTGAGAGTGACAGCATCCCGGGAGAAGATCCACGCCGTGAAGGAGAACCTCCATGCGTGTAAGATGCTGCTCAGATGCAAGAGGGACGAACTAAAGAAACTATGGCTGGAAGGAATCGAACATAAACATGTTCTTCATCTTTTGGAAAAAATGTGAGCGCAGTTATCTTCCCTTCAATAGTGTTTTTTTTTTTAATTTCTGTTCCTACAAGGGGCTAATAGTAGGCTATCATTGTTGTAAAGCCAGGTAGCAGCCTAGCACTAGTATAATTTATTCTTGACCTAAAAAGCAGGTTCAAATCCTATTTAAGTGGGTCAATTTTTCTCTTGTTTTTGCGCCGTATTTCTCGCTACTTGTTTAGGCTATTCACATATCTACACTAATTGGATAAGGATGAGGAAGGTAGAATTGAGAAAAAATGTATTCATATCTGCACAAAGGGAGAGTGAAAAACCAATTAGGATAAACCAAGTTCATTACACCTGACCAAGATTCAAATCCCGGTCTCCTCGTCACCAGCAATCCATTCTTATCTAAAGTGACACTTTTTTTTATTTTTTTATTAGCGGTATTTACTTTCTAAGCCTACCGATTATATCAGCACACAGGTGTCAAGTGATCCAATGGAAAAAAAACCTCTTGATACGATTATGCAACTTTACACAAATTACACTTAAATATGTACTTAAGTTTGTGATATTAAAAATATATATTACAAATTAGGCTTTTCAGAAATTCAATGTCAAATCTTTGTTATCACCTTGGGGATTAAAAACTGTCCAAAACTATTGATACTAAGTATCATGTAAAGGCCTATAAAATAATTTCCTATCACACTTTTTGCTTGAGTAATAATTTATTTTGTATTTGCATGTCAGTGGAAAATAACAATTTTTAGAGATTTCAGAGGGTCGTAACTTAAAAACTATTGTAACTAAAAATTTGAAAATTTAGATGTTATAACATATCTGAGGTTATATTAGGTAAGCCAAATTTGAAAGAAATCCAAAAGGGTAAGGTTCAAAAGTGTTGAAATACTGGAACACTTTACATGGAATGACTCACATCACTTATAAACTAACTTAAAATCCAGAACAGATTCAACACCAAGCTTCCCACTTGTTGATTAATCTGTGTCTCTGAAAAGGTATATATCCCACATTTCACCATTGATGACATTTTTGGCAATGTCGAAAATCAAACCCGGTACCCTTATCTCTTTAGGAGACAAACTACCGACTAATCCAAGGTGCCAGACACTAATGACACATTAAACCATGCTACAACTGATGCGGGCTTTCCTCTTGTTAACTACATACATAATCATATGTGATTTTTCATTCTCTTTCCTGATGAATATTTGTTCATTTACCATCACCCTCCTCATTCCTAACTACAGTAGCTCCATGGCTTCTTTGGTGCTGACTGACAGCTCACAGCTGACTTCTGACAGCCAACATTTAGATATATACCTAAATTTTGACTGTCAGAAGTGACTGCTGCTAAACATGTGTTTTTGCAGATCATATGGTTCGGCGTAGGGATACACAATTTGGTCTGGTAGCTTTTCAAAGCCGTCAGCTTTCAGCTGTGAGCTGTCAGTCAGCACCAAAGAAGTAATGGAGCTACTGTAATTAGATTGGAAAATATACTTATACATTTAAATAATATATTGTATTGGTGTATTGTGTTTCCTTATAGTGACGAATTGCGAGAAGTACCGAGCCAGTTGACTGGCTATTTGGCCAAGAAGCACTATCTTCATGCCACACAACAGCTGGTTTCCGCCTTGTCACTTGGAGAAGGCAGTCTAGAGGGGGTGGAGGCCCTTAGGGAAGTCCGAGTAGAGTTACAGACGAAGAAACAGGTGATACGAGGGAAAACAGTTTTTTCTTAAAGAGTTTTAATCTATAGTAGGATTCTGGTAAGAAGGAATGTTTAGCAAATACTAGAGATAGGATGTTCGAATCTTCAATTCCTTTAATCTCTTGAATCCTATGGTATTTGAAAGATTTGAGATTTGTTAAAGTCTTAAAATTGTATCTCAAATACAATTTATGAAGATCTTGACCACAATTAGCAATTTTAAGCAATTGGTAAAAAGAATTATATGGAGTTGTGAAGGTGGAAAATTTTAAAATCACAAAAAAGAAATAAATTATATTAATATACCAAAAAAGTGTTTTATTTGATATTTATGACATAATATACATGGCAAACAAAATAGCATTTATCAGTGACGACAAACTTTAAACAATTTATTTTAAATTTAATTTTAAATATTTTTACTTTAAAAAATAAAATTTTCAATGCTTCAAATTTGGATTCGAGATTTAAAAGAAAATTTAAGAATCGGATTCGACCCATTTCTAATCATTACTAATTTTGTAGGTTGTAGATTACATTCATTTACATACAAATATATAAAGTCATTGTTTTATTAACTTATATATTATCAAAAACGTTCCTTCATATCTAAATTAGATTGACCAATTAAATATTCTTAGCAATATTTAGTTTGATTCATATGGCAAAACCTAATTTTGCAGTTAATAAAAAATCCCTGCCACTTATTACAATAATGTAGTCTCATCTGAAATACACACTATCTTGTGGTTTAACCTTGAAACTTTTATTTTATCTACCATTTCACATCAAAGCTTGGACTTTAATAATTTGTTTATTTGCTTGAGATGTGAATTTAATTATATAAATCAAAATGTAATATGTACAACATTAACAATCTCATGTCACACTTTTATTTTAGATTCATTGTCTCTCTTTGTTGTTTATATATATATTTTATGATTCAGTTTGTGTTCATCATTTAATTAATATGTGCATCGATAAATCTGGATCATGTTTTTTTCATTACATTTTATTATTACCCAGCATTTAACATTCACATTATCAAACACAAAGCTCAAGACTGCAGCTAACAATGCTGCAGTTTGTAGATGGCTAAATTTTTCTCTATTTGTAATTTTGTACTATTGTGTAAAGAACAATACATAATCATAATTGCATTTTGATTTGACATTGTTATGGGTGTGCATTCCCCCCTCCTCCTTATAGTTGTGCTTTAGAGGAAATTCACTTCAATATAAAATTTAATTGATTGATTGATTTATTTAAATTTATTGATCTCGGTTGTATCACACACTTATTGTATGCGTTTATGAGGCAGATTGACCTTCAGTCATGCGCACTAAGTTTTCTTTTACTTTAAGGGCCAGTTTCATAGTCAAATTTAGTACGCCTCAAGTGTGGCGCTACACTAAGTACAAGACGACACCTACCTAAACCAGAATGTAATGGGCCGTTCTTGCATAGGAAACTGGCCCATTCCATTCTGGTTTAGGTAGGTGTCGTCTTGTATTTAGTGTAGTGCTGCACTTGAGGCGTACTAAATTTGACTATGAAACTGGCCCTAGGTCAAGGTGGTCCAACGTTTTTCATCCCAAGGTCCAAATCTGATTATAAGTTTGCACTGTGGGCCGAAGGTATATTTAGTAAGCCCATCATGGGCCTACAAACAATGCTTAGTAAACAATTAACTCTTGTATATAAATTGTATTTTTGGTTGGTAGAATCTTTCAAATTTTGCTGCCAAATAAAGTTTATTAAAATCTTCCAAAAATATATTATGAAATATGCACGCGCACACACATACACCCTTTTCCACAAATATATGTATAGTAAAATGCAATCATGACCTTTTATAGTAAAGCTTTTTATTTTAATCATTAGCTATTTCACATCTGCCCCCCAGGGTTTCCCTTTAATTTTCCTCAAGGTTACTGTGAGGTTCACATTTTCAGTGAGCGTGGGCCGCTATTTGGACCATACTGCTTTAAGTCATACTCGAGAACATTATGTCTAAAATACGACTAATCGCATGTTTATACCACATACACAAATATGTTTTGGACAAAACCAGAATCTACAATATTATTCAAACAAACGTGTAGTTATTTAAAGTAAAAAGGTGTTTGGTAAGGTCATTGACCATTTAAATTAAATGCTTTTATTTGGTTTACATATTCAAACCAAAAAGAATGGCATACAAGAAAGACTTACATAACTCTTCTTTGACAATAATAATGTGTTGTTTTCATGTGAAAAACTTGAGCATTACTATATTTAAGCTTTTATCTAGAATTTTTTTCTCAAATTTTTGACATACTATAAAGAAAGATTTTAGACCTATTGGAATATAAAGTTTAGTATTTAAGGGGTACTGTTGGATTAAACTTTGTGTTATATAAGTAGTGATTATTGAGGATTAAATTAATAATAATATGTGTGTGCACCCCTGTACCCTAAATTCCCAACCCTGCCCCACCTCTACAAGTTGCAAAGTCAGGTACATCTATGTCTTAATGTCACTCAATGTTTATGTTTATTGTAGCAACTGCACACCAAGCTTATGCAAGAGCTGAGCCACCATCTCTATGTACAGTCAACACAAGAAGTTGTAGCCCTGCGAAGACAAGGGTCGGGCAGAGACAACACCTTGCTAAACTCTCCCTTCCAGCGAGCCACTGAGCTAAGGAGTTCCGCAAGAACCCCAAAGGCAAGACGGGCATTGCTTGACGTTTTATCACCATTCCCAAACACTCCTTCTTCTAGGTAATATTCACCAACTATTGAATGTCAATTTTTAAAATTGTGTTTAGTTGATAAAAGGAACCTATTAACAATGTGAAAATCTTTAAAATCAATAGTCGATTACATGTATGTTTTTTTATACATTATTTTATACATAATATTAAAATACTTCTCTAGATTTGTTGTGATTTTTGCTGGACAGTGAAAAACAATTCCTAATATTTCTTAAATTTTAAATTAGGAGGGATAGCCAACACAATTAACTGAGTGATGCTAAAGTAGAACACACTATCAACAGAAAATTTTGTTTGGTTGATATTTGATAGTCAACTGTGCAATTCAAACAAAAACAATAGTTGAACTTCTGTGGTAGTGAAAGCTCATCTCTAAAAGGACTGTTTATGTGTTTTACCTAACTAATTTATATCTAGCATCACTCAGGTAAATGGATAGAGATCTCCATTAATTAAAACCATTCCTTCTCAACTTGCAACTTCCTCCATGTCAAATCATAAATCGGCATTTACCGGTACGTCATTGACATGTTTTTTAATCACATCTTTTTTTTTTATATAAGGCTTGGTTTGAACCCTGCCATGAACCCAACATGTGTGGAAGAAACTTTGGGAAACCTCCAAGAAGATTTGGATGCAACAGATCCAGAGGCAAACTCTGAACATTTCATAGCCATCCTAATCGAGTGTTTGGCCTTGTTGAACAAAGTTCCGGATGCAGTTGAGGTGGGTGGTTCCTCAATTCACCCTCAATAACTAAAACAAGGTTGCCACAGGCCTAAAAATCTGAAAAAACACTGACTTTTTTATGTTTTGAGAAAAACATGGACTCTACAGGGAATTTTACAAATTACTAGAAATTACTAGAATATTTGCGGATTTGTAATATCCAAACATTTACACTTTAAATGATAGTTGATAAATAATCATTTTTGAATTTAATAATATTTCTTTCTTTAAAAAAAACCCCATCTTTTTCACTTTTTGGGGTACATTTTATAGAAATCGGAATAAAGTACAGAAGAGAAGGATAGGAAAAAAATAAAATAATTAAAGGCACAAACAGAAAATGTCCCCTGTATCTTATTATACCATTTATAACAAACCATTTTGTGTTAATTATGTTTGTTTCCAACCCTCAACTTCTTCCATTTATAACACTTTCCTTGGGCCTCATTCAACAATCTAATGAGCCACATTTTGGGTGGTCCTCTACTAGTGCCTGTGGTTCAACCTAATTATTTAATAATATTAATTTATGTAATTTCTTGCATAGGCTATAAAAGTAGAGATGCAGACAGAGTTGCTGTCCATCATAAGCCGCACAACTCAGCAGATCCTAGATATGTCTGCGCTACCCCAGCAGCCACAACTGGCAGCGCACCCTGACCCAGCCCAGACACAACCTCTTGCTAGGCCAGTACTACTCCTCGAGTTGCTGCAGACGGTATTCGAGCAGTTCCGCTGCTTGGCTGCTGCGCACGCTGTTGCCCTACGCAGCTTCTCCTTTGTGGCGGACAAGTACCACATCGACGTACGCCTCTACGAGATGCCCGATGTCTGGTCCAAAGTACAAGCGGTGGTACGCTCTTGCTAGATCTAATTCTATCTATCTCTCTGACTGGGGGATGATCTAGCAGTAAGACGGATATCACTTATGAAACCAAAATCTTTATTTCTTGAGTTGAGACCCGCCTCGGTGGTGTAGTTGGCTAACGCGCTTGTCGTGCTGAGCTCGACTGCTGAGGACGGGGAGATCGAGGTTCGAATCTCGGTCGGGTGAACTGGGGGTGGTTTTTCCTAAATGGTTTTCCACTCTCCCTCCACACAAATGCGGGTTCACTTCCTCTAATTCAACCCTCCCAATTCCTAATTAATTAGAGTAATTAGTACATAAAGTGTATAACCCAAATGGGTAGTAAGACACGGTGCTAAATATTATTATTATTATCTTGTGTCGAGGGTTGGCTATTCAATACCTCTAAACTTCATTCTCTCATTTATTTCCCTAACTAGTCCCCTAACTTGCACATAAGACTTTCATGTGCTCATATCTTCTTGTTCCCTCAAAAGTATTTTCTTTGCTGTTTTCTTGTTTATCGTTATTTGTTAAACACATTATCATAATATAAATGAGAAATTAAGTAAGGCTATCTTTAATGTGTAGGCCTATCCTACATATTAGCTAATGACATTTATATTTTTTTGCTAAGAAACAGAAACGGTTTGAAAATTTAGTTTGAGACTAGCTCAACAATTAGACATATTTGGGGTGAGCCTTTTCCATGACGTTTTGCATAAGCTTTATCACACATGAGCGTATAACCTGAACGGGTAGTAAGACGCGGTGCTAAATATTATTATCATTATCATTATCATTATTATTATTATTATTATTATTATTTATCACACATGCTTAAGTTAAAAATTTATTGCATAACTTCTGAGCAGCAATGCCAATCATTTTTTAAAATTCTCTTTACAAAATCACAGAGGTATTTTACAAAACAGCACAAATACATTTTTGAATATACACAATTTTTTGTTCATTCAATTCTTATTAAAATTAATAATATACCTAATAAAATAATCTTAACAAACCTAAAATAATATGCTTTGACAATTATTTGAAAAAAGGAAAGGATAAGTACAAGATAGGTAGATGGTTTTATACCTCTTTAATGTAAATTCAAAATGCTCAACTTTGACCATAAATTATTGATCATTTAAAATAATTACTTCAAAATTAGCACATAGTTTTTAAAAGGCTAATATTCTGTTTATTTGTTTGAATCTTTCCCATGGCCCTATCCAGGCCTACAAACACACTTGAATGAAATGGATATGAAGAGAGGGAGCGTGTTTGTCTCCATTCAGGCCTAACCTAACTATCCTTTCAGGTTGAATTCCGTCACTACCACTCAATTTATATTAATGTACATTATTTCTACACACTCTTGCTATAAACCATTAGGCAATAATTAATTACTAACAATTATTATTATTATTATTAATATCTTAAATTATATACTTTATTCATCGGAAATGATAAATGACAAAATAAAAATTTTAAAGTCATTAAATATAATATCAATAAATATTTATAAAATATATAAACTCTTATAAAATAAGCATTTAAGGGGAAGAAAGTATTTGAGCAGTCTAGGTGTCATGAGCTAGTGCTAATATTGTTTTGGTACTGTTACCCTTTAAACTTATCCTCTCGTTCTTTCATACTTCCTATTTCTCTAGTCTGACGCAGCCTGCAACACATAATTGCTCCCAAATAAACACACACAAAAAAAAAAATATACACACACACCAAAATTCTGCGAGAATAGTTTTATTACTTAAATTTGAATTCACTTTTCCACCATTCTGAACACAAAACAGATTTTATATAGGTACTGATTTTTACACCACAATAAAACTTTTTGTTTAAAAAAAAATATCCGACCTATTCTATTTTCAACAAATCATGGTCTATGTGGATACCAATTGATATCACATGTCTTCAGTCTTTACTGTATCTTAAGAAATATTACGCTGTTCAGGGAAAGCTCTAGTTTATTTTGTGGTTTAACAAATCTTCCATTAGCTTAAACTAAAGAATTTATCCGGATTTAGTTTGACAAAAATTTAGTAAAGTGAACCTATTCCAGACAAAATTTGGTAAGAAAAGATTGATATATGTTTTTAGCTGCAGCTGCTACTCACGGATTACTTGGACATTCAAAACACGGCAAGTGACTCCCAGCAAGCCCCCGCGTCATTCTCGGAGCCTACCAGTGATATTTCTGTGTTCTTTGCTCGAAGGAAGCCTCAGCGCCAGAAGAAGACTCCACTGTTCAAGTTTGACTATTCTTCGCATGCACTCAGCATCAACAGTTACCTCAAAGAGCAACACAGAGACAATATGGGATTCAAGGTAAGTGCACATTGACGCAATGACGGAGCATGTAATTCCAATCCTCATTAATACCAAGGTAGCCATTATGTTATCTACTTAAAAAGTCATCATCATCATCATGAAATGTTTCCAGCTTGTGGCCGGGTCCATTTAGTAAAATGCATCAATCTCCCTCCATCCTTCCATCGTTCTTACTCCTGCACTCTGTGCCACTCTCCTCCTCTCACATGCACACTTGCTGCTATCTGTTCCTCCCATCTCTTCCCTACATACTTCATATCCATTAATCTTCTTGAAATCCTCTTTCCTTCCATCCTTATGACATGTCCATACTAGAGGTGTACCAATGCGGGTACCGATAAACCGTTATTGGGCGATTATTAGTGCATAGGCACTTAATCTTAATCAGCGATTATTATGTTGACGTGTATTTTAAAAGTAAAATTTAAATCAAGATTCTCTAGGTAGGAGTTTATTGATCAAAATCGCAAAAAAATACACACTGCATCTGGTTTGCAGGCTATGCAAATATTACATGACCAGATAAAGAAATTTAAGTTCATACCGTTGATAAAACTAACACTCTAGTTCCAAATTTCGCCTTTTATGCATAAAATATATTTTTGTATCCATACTATCTTTTTGTTTTAATTACATTAACTGTTATCATTCTCTTGAGTATATTTTCCAATAGTTATTAATAAATAATAGATAATCGGCATTAATTGGTGTAAATAATTGTAGCATGAACAATTATGTTAAACAATCATTAATTGGTATCAGTAATCAGTTTTACTTAATTGGTACACCTTTAGTCAACCTAGCTTCATCTACTATCTGCATACAGGACTATGGCTACTACTGTTAATCTCATATTTCAAATTGTAATGAAATCATGGTGTAAAATAATTACTGTACTGATAAATATTTTTTTAAATTTTATTTTATTTTAAGTTTTCTTATCATTATGATATTAACGTTATTGTGGTGTTTTTAACATGTCCTACTTTTAAGCACCTAAAATCCGCTATGAGGTCTGAATACATGATCACTATATATAGCTTCACCAAAGAAACACCCAGAAACAACAGATGTAGAAGGTGACCTGGCGGTCTAGGGGTAAGATGTCAGACTTCTGTGCTGGCGGCCGGGGTTCAATCCTCGGTCCTGGCACAGATTTATCTGATTACCAAACCCTTCCTTCACCTCTGACAAGACATCTTGTGAATGTGGGGAATGCTAGGCCTCCACCGTGGTTCGGATTCCACGTTAAACTGTAGGTCCTCCATTTCATCTCACAATCACCCTACCATTACACATTAGCGTAAGTGCGTATAACCCGAACGGGTAGTAATACGCGGTGCTAATAATAATAATAATAATAATAATAATAATAATAATAACCTCTACAAAGGAAATACTTCTTCTTGCTAACACACAATTCTGATTAAGATTCACACTACAATACTAGTGTGCTAGAGGCTATCTCAAACAGTTTAATTTGTGTTCAGATTTCTTGGGATGAGTAAAAATATTTGCCTTAAACATATTTGTATATTTTTTCATCATTTGAGTAGACATGACATTTTTCTGGTTAGTGTACAAGTCTTGTCTTATTCACCTCCCTTTTTTCATTTTTGTCGGATGTTAAAATATTAACTTTTGAATTTAGTCCTCAAAAAGTATTCGTATCCAAGAGTAATCCATATAATTTTGCTTGTTATTTTGGGTTTGTGTACACTTAAGGAACTTTTTTGATATGTTATTGACATTGTTATTTGTTTTGCCATTCAAAGTATGAGAACCCTCTGCGCCCTCAAAGAGAGAAACTACTTGTGTGCCAGCCGGACCCTAGAAATATCACCCTCATCTTTATTCCACTGATGAAGTTCATTGAGGACATTGAGCGGGCAACGAGCAGCTCATGCACCTTGAACGCCTTCTTGGCCGACTATGTGAAAGAGGTGTTCCTCGGACGCCACCATGTCTTAGTGGCTAGTAGTATTGAGACGGCCACCAAGTCGACGGATGCTTGGAGAGCCACCACCAACCCCGAGCTCATGAGGAGTTTGGGGGTCAACAGGCCACTACTGCAGGTATATAAATATTAGTGCTGTGTGGGAATGACATTTTGACCCTGGGAAATAATTATTTCTTGCGGGAATGGGCCGGGAAACGGGGGGGAAAAAAATTAAAAATGATTTTTCACTTTAGGACTCAGATTTATAATTTTAGTCTAAACTTAGCTTTCTCATTCATTTCAATTAAAAAATTTAATTAATTGGGAGTTAAGTGTAGTGGTAGATATCAGCACTATTTTGAATAATATGAAAAAAGGCCAAATCTTCGATGTGTTCGCAGTTATTGGTATGGCCAATACATTTACCTTCTATAATCTTGCAAAAAAAAAAATATATATATATAACACTTAAAACTTTATATTTATTTGTTTTTAAATTGTAAGTTTTCCAAATAAAAACTAAAAATTTTGTTCAACAAGTGTTGAGTAGAATTTTTGATATAATGTACAATAATTAATTATTACAACTATTATAATAGTGTATTTATTTTGAATCAAATGTTTTTGGTTTGAATATAAATAGGTAAATATTCTAGAAATACATTTTTAGATTGACTAAAATAGTTTTTAAATAAAAAAACTCATTGCATGAATTTAATAAATACTTGCACAGTAAAACATAATATTCAAACCAACCTGAATAAATACAAGTGAGCCACATTCTTGTCCACAAGAATAACAAAAAACATTTCTAGACCGAGCCAGTGTGCCCGGTTACATCTTACATTTTAGTTACTGAAGCTTTAAAAAAAAGCACTGTTTCACTCCAAAAATATTAGCTTATCCAACACTTATTATTTATGGTATAGAAGCAAATAGATGCCATTACAAAAACTAATATCCATGTCTTCATGCAAATAGGTGTGTTGAAGGTGTATTTCGTGTATATTTTGATGTTTAAAAGACACTTTTATCACGATTTTGCACTAAAAATGGGTTTTCCTGGCCTAAATCTATTCAGAGATAGATATTTCCTTCAATTATATCTAGTGTGGTTATGTTATTTAATGGCTCACTTATTTTGTAAGGAGTTACAGAATTAGTGACTGAAATTTTGAGCATTCAGCTACTTAATGAAAGATAAGGTTGGTAAAAATGTAATAAATTACTAATGTCTTTAATGATTGGTAATAAATAAAATGATAGAATATTAGGAAAATGGTAGAGCACAAATAAAAGTAAAAACACTTAATACACATTTACACACAGATCAATATTTCGATGCTATTTCAATGCAATCAATATCATCGAAATACTGATGTGTGTGTAAATATGTGTTAGTGTTTTTACTTTTATTTGTGCTCTAACATTTTCTTAATATTCTATCATTAAGTTTTTTTATAACAAAAGTTGATAAAAATAAAGAAAAAATTAAACTAATACTACACCAAGTCAAAGTTCTAATATTTAAACAAAATATGTTCAGTCTCTGAACTCTATAGTGTGTATATTTAATATTGCAATGTATATTTTGTGTAACGATTTGTTCAACCTAGTTTTTTTTTAGGTCTTTATTTATATTGATTTTGTATTTGTTGTTTGTTCTTTGGGCGTTTACTGCTGTTTTGAAAAGAGTCCCACCCTTTTTGAGGGTTCTCCTCCTTTTCTGGTGGTTAGAAGAGAGGGAGAAGGAGGTTTTAGATAGTTTTTTTGATTCAGTTAGGCGTAGAGCTCAGGTCAGATAAGTTGTCTGCTATAATGAATGTACCAAGTGTTGCGCGAATGGTTTTACGCCTGTGAGTCGGTTGTTACTGGCCTTAGAGTGTCCTCTTTTATCAAGAGGTTGAGAGATGTTGCTGAATTAGACCCTTATACCCACTCTAACCCAGCAAGCCACAAGGTAGCCCTCCATTGCCGACAAATCTCAAATTGGACGAGCTAAGGTATTCATATCACAACTTAATTTAGAATACTGTCCTCTTTTCATGTTTTCGCAGGGTATTTTAACGTTTGTCGACTGGAGTGAATAAAATATATCTTGATAAGTAAAATCTCTTTTTGCTTTATGAAGTAATTGTATTAAATTCTTATTATATTTTTATAAATATAATTTAAACAAAATAGCATTATTCAAAAGTACAGAATGTAAAATATCTTGGAAGCTTGATTAAGACAAAAGATGGGAGAAGAGAAAGAAAGAAGAAATTCTTGTGAATTGTTATCATAGTTATTGAAATACAGATTAGCCTGTAATTCACTAAGTACAATTTATCCCCGGCTGACTCTCAACATAGCACATTGCACTTGATAATACACTCCTAACCTTTGTGCAGTAAATTTTATTATCTGGGTGTAGTTATCACACAATCTACTCCCTTAGAGACATAATATATTTCCTTTTATTTCCATTTTTATTAACTCTTTTTAAAATTAACTTTATTAAGGTATTATTATTATCTTAATCATTTAAATAGTATATAAGTATGTATATAAATCTCACCTATTATAGAACATTGATACATAAAAAATGTTGGACATTTTATTTGAATAATGACAGCTTACCAGAGCGCTTTTAACAGTTTTTTTAAAATTCAAAATGGAGAGGTTGGTGTTTTACATGGTGTTTTTCTTCTCTTTTTATCCATCTTTTTTTTATTAAAGGTAATACATGTCAAAATAAAAAAATAACTTTGTGTTTCAATGGGTGTGTGTGTGTGTGTGTGTGTGTGTGTGTGTGACTTTTTCTACTATAGACGCTTGAAGAAAGAAAGATGTCGCATATTTTGCATTGGATTCTTCCCACATTTTTTCCTCTTTCCTTAAATAGCTTTCCTCATTCACTTTTCACTTAGTTATTTTATCTTAAATCTCTTATTTTTATTAAGTTTCATTATTGTATAATTATTCAGGCATTGAGCCTCCTCATTGTTAAACACTAATACTATAACATGTACAAACATGTCGGCGACCTGGCGGTCTAGGAGTAAGGTGTCAGACTTCTATGCTGGCGGCCGGGGTTCAATCCTCGGTCCCGGCACAGATTTATCTGATTACCAAACCCTTCCTTCACCTCTGACAAGACATCTTGTGAATGTGGGGAATGCCAGGCCTCCACCGTGGTTCGGATTCCACNAGATTTATCTGATTACCAAACCCTTCCTTCACCTCTGACAAGACATCTTGTGAATGTGGGGAATGCCAGGCTTCCACCGTGGTTCGGATTCCACATTAAACTGTAGGTCCTTCATTTCATCTCACAATCATCCTACCATTACACATTAACGTAAGTGCGTATAACGCGAACAGGTAGTAAGACGCGGTTCTAATAATAATAATAATATTACAAACATGTCAGTGTTGGAGAAGTGATTACAATTATAATTAGCTTTGTTTCAGAGCACAGTGACCGTCGAGCGCTGTATACAAGATCTGAAGGAGTTGATGCAAGCGTTGCCAATGTATGCTGAACACTTCTTGACAATAATCTGCAACATTCTTTGCAACTACCGCGAGACCTGCCAGGCAGCCTACAGAGGAATCGTTCAACCAGACTCTGAGGACAAGCGCATCTGTAGCGCCGCTTGGCTCAAAGACGAAGACATCAGTAGGTTTATCAAGTAGGTTTGTTCGATGAGTTGTATTAGATTATTGAGGGTTGAGCTTCTGATGATGGCCCGCTAGTCACCTCTTTAATAACTAAAGATTCTACATTAGGGTAATTTGAAAATTTACATCAAGATTTCCTTACTTTTATTAATTGTATACAAAATTATCAGTAAATACAAAAAAATGTGAGAGAAACTTTTGTCAAACCTTAAAATGAAAAATCTACTTGCAGACAGTTTCTATACTTCAGATTATTAGAAAATTTATTTCAGTGATTGACTGAATGGATACAGTAATGAAGATGTGGAAGAAACAGTAGCACAAACGGTTTGAATCAAGGTTTCAGAATCTTATATTGATTAAATTTTATAATAAAGGAAATTGATATAACTAAAGAAAAAAGAAAAATAAACTACTAAGAATAAATTTGATGAAGATAGCCCACCTAGGGAAAGAGGAAAAATGTGGGAAGAGTCCAATGCACAAAGGTGACATATTCTTCCTTCTGTCTTCTATAGTAGAAGTAGTCACACACACATTTTAACACAAATATCATAATATTTCGGCATTGTTGCCTTTATTATTCTATTTGTGTTAAAATGTGTGTGTGACTACTTCTACTATAGAAGACAGAAGAAAGGAAGAAGATGTCACCTTTGTGCATTGGACTCTTTCCACATTTTTTCTCTTTCCCTAGGTGGGCTTTCTTCATCTAATTTATTCTTAGTAGTTTATTTTTCTTTTTTCTTTAGTTTTATCAATTCCCTTTATTATAAAATGATCTAGCCATTGGGCCACCTCAATTTTAAACTATTGATTAAATTGAAATAGCCAAAGAAACATTAAGAATTACAAAGCCCCAGGTATTGATTTAATTTTGGTAGAGCTAATAAAATCTGGTGGAACTTGATACATCCCGCAGACTTCTCTCTACAATTTGTAAAATAAATAAAAAATCCAGCAATGGAAGGAGTCAATTATTGTGTATATTTTGAAATGGGGAGAGAAAAAAGATTGCAATAACTCTAGGTATAGTCATTGCTTCCAACTGCTTACCGAGTCATGTCATATATACATCTGTCTAGATTGAATCCATAATATGTGGATGAAGCTATTGACGATCATCAGTGTAGTTTTAGAAGGATTGGTCTACAGACAGATCCTTAGATAATAAAAATAAAAATACGATGGCATTGTTCATCACTTGTTTACAAATCTCAAAAGGCATGTATAACTCCATCAAAAGGGGGAAAAAATGTGTTCATTATTTTAGTTGATTTTAGAATACCCTTAAGACTCACTCTGTTGGGTGGAAGGGGGGTTAGGGTGACTGTGCCAAAGAAGGTTCAACCAATTATAATTCAACTCGACATAATTCCTTAAAAAAACACTAAGAAGTTGTGTCAAGGCTATCTCCATTTCTTTCCTTTTTTGTATTATATTTGGAAGAAGGTATAGGAAAGGTGGATAGAAACATATAAAAGGGAGACAAACACAATATGGCCTTTACAATGAAA
>CABFVX010009346.1:3249-18873 GCA_902151425.1 Timema shepardi
CACATCTCCGCAACTATTTGAAAAACAATATAATTGAAAGTTTTAAATATGTTATACTATTAAATATAAAACATTTTTGTTTAGATTTCATGTCCATAAAATCAATTGTTTGTGAGCTATGAGCAGACATATATATATTTTAAGGATCACTTAGAAATATTTAATTAATTGCGCTGATCTTCAGTGGACAGGCATCTTTTTATTTATTTAATGTTTTTGTAACATTGTATATTTTTCGTTTATGCTCTTTAGTGGAATGTTTATGCTATAATGTATATTAATTCTAATCACAAACCTAACAAGTTATTAGTTAATGTATATTTTTTTAAGAATAAAGAGAGTTTAATTCTGTGCGGTGAACGGTACCAATTACTTTTATCTTTTATCATATAAAATATATTTTAATATTTGGTTATTTTTCTCTGTGGTTAATTTATACAATAAAAAAAATACGTTATAAATTCCCCTTGTGAATAATGGTAACAACAATTAGCTATAAATATTAACAAGGAGTTTTTCAATACATCAGTATTTATATAACATCTTAATGCTATCTTCAATAGGTCCTTCCTCTAATTTATAGAAATTACGGGCCTTTATGACCTTTCAAACATTTATAAGTCAATTGCGAAGTTTCTCCCAAGCTGTGATAACTAGTTAGGATATCTCCTAAATAATCCTAGACAGTTTCATAGTAAAATATCCCTAGTGCTTGCTGTGTTCGTTCTTCGCACTTGTGAAACCACGTCTGAAATACTACTACTAGCTCGATTACTCTAGTGCTGAAGGGAAGAGGAAAACTTATTCCCGAGAGCATTGCGTGTTCGCGCTATCCGCCCTTTTACCACACGCACGCCATCGCTGCGTAAGTATTCTCCTCACACCGCAGTAACTAGCTCATTCGCAATATTGCATTATTTACGGATCTACGATTAAAAACACTAAATTAATTAGTTACCATCCCACAATAAAGGAAAATAACTCGATATAAACTTTGTACCTACATCACATATTTTGTTTTATAACATGAGTTACATTATTGAAAGGTTTGTATGCCTAATATTTGGAAAAACTATATATAAGTTGGAATTACCCTATACACATTAAATTATAATTCTTCTAACTATATAGAATGCTAAAGATATACTTGTGTGATTATAACAAATGCTCAAATATACCAAATGCCAATAATATATTATTCATATTTAAATGGAGCTCAAGTACCTAAAATATCATAGATTCTTTACAAGGTCTATTCTAATAACAGATGACTAATATTTTTGGACAAATATAATTAAGACACTATGTTCCGGATTATTGTGACATATTTAAAAATATATGTTATATCTCTGTTTATGTAAAAGTATTGTTTGGCTCTCTGATTTGGTCGGTAGTGCTTCAGCCTGAAGAGATAAGGGTCCATGATTAAATTCTCAACAGCTTAGAAATAGATATGTACAGTACATAAATAACTGTCCCCCATCCCCTCCACTTTCACAGTGGAGGATTATTCTAGGACTATGTCAGTTTTCCAGTCATGAGATTAAAATCAATTGCATTAAAAAGTATATTAGTTATCAAACATTGCTTATAAAATATAATATTATATAACGCACATCATAAATAATATTAGTATTTTACTTGTGATAATATCGTTGTGAAATATATATGATGAGCCTCCATGTTGTAAATGGATAATATAATGTGACCTGACTCTCTGGAGTTGAATTGTGTGCGGTAATTTATTTTGCAATCTCAATGTTCTATCATAATATGCCATCCTCTTGCTTCCGATCCTTTATGTTGTTTCAGAGTTGGTCTACAAACAAATATATTGCTCTTAGAACCATAAATGTATATATATGTATACATATTCTCTCTAGAACAATGTATGTAGAAGTGAAACAATACATACAACATAAAACTATTAAATTGAATCTCAACATGGTGAGTTTAGCTTGTATTTCTGTAGAACAATATTTTTATTTTGAATTGATCTGATTTATGACACAAATATGAATGCCTAATAGATTCAAATAATGTGACATGGTCTCCTTTTGAACTGACTATCATCTAATGAATTATTTCTTTGTTCTTACATTTGTTGGTTGATTAAAAATACATATGGATTAATAGGGAAGAATGTTCAACGAATAACAACATTATAAAATCTAAATTCTTAAAAGATATTAAAGTTAAACCGACGTAAAATACTGATGAAGAAACCAAACAAATTTTAGCGTTAAAAAATAAATTCTTGAAAAGGTTTCGTCATTTTAATTCTCATAATTTTATAATTATAGTTGTTAAGATACCAACATATCAATAGCGCTGAAATTTAAGTTAGACACAAACTCGGACATTCAGCTAACACGTTGAGGAATAAAAGTTAAATTTCACCATTTTGTTTCAGAGTAGTGGTTACAAAAAACATTACGTTTTTGCCTTTTCTTCAGCTTCTGATTTTTGAATTTTTCTTGGCGTGAATATGAAACGCTTATAGCTATAAACTAGACATAATATATATGATAGATATGACAGTCATCTTGAAAGAAAATCTAATATCTGTTAAAATGATTTAATGTCTGAAAATTACTCTTTACACAAAAAAATTCTGGGGAATGAAGATCTAAGAGTCTAAACAACTAATATACTCAAGAATATCATAAACGTATTAGTAAAATAGGAGGTATGGATATACGTGATGATCTTTCAAAATTTACAAAACAAAGATAAATAATCTGTAACGCCCTCCAAGGGATAACATAACAATCAAATAAACTTTGATCTCTTAAAATTTACAACACTATCAGAAAAAGAACTGTTACTCTTATCTAGAGACAAAAAATAGTTAAAATAAACACCATCATATGTCATAGAGCGATGCATCTTTATGCTCTATGGTTGGCTGTTATGTTCTTTTTAATAAACTATCATTTAATTATATTTCTGTTACCGTGACTACTATGCCAGCTTACATATTTGGTGAGATTTGATGCTCTAATTTTTCCATTACATTTTTGTAACAATGATTATTATATGGGTTCACTTACTTTATCATCGATCTTATGCAGATATTGGGTTATATATAGAACTTTTTGTTTGTAGACAGTTTTTGGCAACAAATAAAATCTGTGATATTGGTCGATAAGCTATTAATTCTTATTTGATGTTACTCCAATTGAAGCGATTGCATTTCAGCATCTTTCATTTTCAATTTGTTTTTCAAAAAGTGAAGAAATTAGTGTTTTTCCAAACACACGATTATATAATATAATTATATAAATAAAAAGAAAAAAACAATATTTAGCAGAGGTATGCCAAAGCGAAAGATACGGAGGCTAATCGTTCAGAAAAACCCGCAGATTAACCAAAAGCCTGTCTATCAAACAATGATCTAAAAATAAATATTGCAAAACTTGGTCAAGAGTTCAAAGGTACGGGAGTTTCATGTAGAGGCAGATGCAGCAAGACACACTTTGCAGAATGCAGTCTAAGCTCCCATGGGAAGATAAAAATTATTTATCTTAATGAAGGATCAAAGATAAAATGTAATGCTAATGATGAAAGATTCTTCCAAAAAACACTGCTTTTTATTACCATCCTCAATATAAATATAATGTCAGCCTTGAGTAATGAATAAAGAGTGCCATTATTTTGGTGCACACAAATGGAAATCTGAGGCATAAGGAATGTTGTTTTAATGGCAAAGTACAGCTTTCCTTACTTTAATATCTGACATAATCCCTCAAGAATTAACTTCTGATAGAAATATCTTCTTCCGAATAATATTCTTTAGAAGAATAACCTATATAACAAATATTTTAAGACTACCTCTTTTTGTGTAGGCTGCCAAGTTGTGAGGAATAATTACTACCAAATTAATTTTCCTGTTCTAGGTTAGATACATCACCGCTTCGGATCCTTACTGCTAGCTTCAAATATGCTGCTCAGCTTCCAACAAATTTATATCATAGTTTCTCATGTAACGGGGTCAGACAGACACTGTCAATACATTCAAGGTGTGTCACGTTACACAGCCTCCAATGCTTCACCAACATAATGAACTAATACGTACTCTCAAAATGGTTATAGAGCAGTGGCCAGCAAATGATTAAAAGGTCGTTGTTTGTTTAGTCCATCGACCCCCTGGTAAACACGAGAGTTCCTACAACGCAGCCACCATTGACAAGGAAGCTATCGTCATAGTAGGCAATGAGTTGGATAGCGGTGACATCATTTGCAGAAACGTGATGAAACTCTGATTAGGGTGGCTGAAACACACGCATTATATGGCGCTCAGAAATAATATCCTATGTTACTATTAAGCTGTTATTATTTTTACCTCAGATAAATATTTTATCTACCAATATAAAATAATACTGATATAATAATGACAACATGAAAAATTCGCAAGGAAAATTAAATTTTATTTCTAGGCTTATATATTTTCTGGTATCCCTTAATCTTTAAAATGACTTCGTTGGCTAAAATCGGTAGAACCGTTTACTCTTAATTTCAGCTATCAAAAATTGGCTCATTAAATTATTTAATAAAAGTGTATGTGTGTGTGTGTGAGGGGAGAGAATGTGAGTGATAAAAAGTGTGTGATAGATAGAAAGAGAATGTTTGATAGCGTGTATGAGAGTGTGTGTGTGAATTAAAAATAGATAGTGTAAATTTTGGGAGAGGTATTGCGTGAAAGAGAGATACAATATGTGGTCTTGTGATAGAGAGTTTGAGAAAGAAAGTTAGCGAGGGAGAGATAAGTTTAGAGAGAGAAAATTGGAGTCAGAGAGAGTTAGAAACAGAGTTTAAGAGAGAGTGCTGGGGAGAAATTCAGAGTGAGTTAAAATAAACAAAAGTGTGGGGAAAAGTGTGAGTTCTAGATAGAGAGAGAGAGAGTTTGAGATTGAAAGTAAGATTGAAGTTGAAATATATATAAATTGATATTAAAGGTGATTTAGAATTAAAAAGAGAAAGTGAGTTTAAGAGAATGTTGAGTGATAGAAAGCGAGCGTTTGAGAGAGAGAGAGTGAACATTTGAGATAGAGAGCGTTTGAGAAAGAGCATATAAGAGAAAGTATAATAAAGATATTGTGAGGACAATTGTGTGATAATAGTGTGTGTGTGTGGGTAGATAGTATGTGAGAGAGAGGGATAGAAGTGAGAGAGAATGACAGATCATGTGAGAGAGAGTGTCATACAGTATGTGTGTGTGTGTGTGTGGGTGTGTGTGTGTGAGAGAGGGGGAAGATATTGTTAGTGAAGGTGTGTGAGAACGTTAGAGAAAATTTGCGTTGGAGTGTGAGAGAGAGTTGCAGATAGAGATAGAGAATGTGAAAATATAGTTGTTTTACACTAAACATTACAATGCTTTGAATTATCTTTCCCTCAAAATTAACTATCAACATAGAAACATAACTGAATTTATTGTATTTTTAAGATTGTGAAATGATATATTGGTTATACAAAACTTTATTTTAAATAATATATCCTTAAAGTCAAACGGTAGAATAATTAAAACATAGCTTAATTTATGTAATTGTATTGTGTTACTATAAGATAAAATGAACCTCATAACCCATTATTGGAAAAAAAAAAATCCCACCAAAACTCATTATTAAATAGTAGTAAAATGACTATTTTTAAACATTGTTCAAGATCATTTTATATTTTTGAGCTTATAATTTATACCAAAACATATTTAAACAATATTTTATCATGTGAGAAACAAAACGTAGAAAATATATTCAAGAACTTAAACTAAACTTTTAAATTTAGAGATATGCTCAATATTATTGAATTAAATGCGAATTAACGATAGAAATATTCCAATACAAAATAAATGCTTCTACAGTTTAGGCATCTCAATTTAGTTGTAATATGACCAGCATCAAAGAGAAATATTAATCCAAATAGAAAATTGTGATGTGCTTGGACCAACAAAATAAGGATTGAGTTGTGGGTTTATTAATTTTTAACCAAAGAAATATATTTAATTTAGATATTTAGAGCTATGCGTCAAATAAAAGTTGCCATGTTGATTAAACAAAAAATGAAAAAATGAAAATTTTCTGTGAAAATCGGATTTTTGTAGAAAACTACTATTTTTTCTGTCATCCTGGACTCCTAACCGTTAAAATGAGTGTTCGTTTGTCAAAATCTGTTCAGTTATTTTCCATTAATTTCTACTACCGGAAACCGTCTTATCAAGTTATTTATGAAATTCGTATATAATTTAATCAGGGCAGATTTTGAGCAGACAACCACGTTCATTTAATTACTGTGGCATACAACGAAAAAGGCACCAATGCACACAAATTAGTTAAAATATTTATCCAGCCTTCCATGCTCAACATTATCCAGTGCAAGATACAATAAACTACTTAAGGCAGTTTAGCCGTTCCAGCATTTTCATTACAATGACCTACAGCTAAAAGTGGTCAGAAATAACATTCGACTTCTTATAGGGACAGAGGGTCGTTAAAAGTTCCGATATTGTGAAAAGGGTTTTTTAATACAAATTTGTTTTCTTTGCTGTTATAAGTAAGGGCGAAAGTTTTAGCCAAGTATAATGATGGGCGCTTACTGTGAAATGGCAAAAGTGACTCTTGTCTTACATTTGCGGATTGATTTGGCTCACTGAAAATCAATATGCAGCTGTCAGACAAAGAAATTGGCACAAAAATACCTAGCCCTAGTAGTGATACAGTTCTCTGTGACATGTTTATGGAAACATGATGCATGATCTATGGCGCATAATTAATCCCACTCTCCACGGTAAATTTAGTAAAGAGTACCGCAGATCCTTAAACTAGGAAACTCTGACCAGTGATAGTTGTTATCAATTGTACATGAGAAGTAGGTGAACCTAAGGCTGACCCACAGCCAGATCAACATTGTAACTAATGGAAATGATTTTGAAGACATCGACAATAGTTGTGTTAGTATATATCCTCAATTCTTACCAAAAATATGCAAAGCCCACATAATCGTAGAGTACTGTAGATCAGTAAATCCCATTAAGTTAATCTGCAATTATGTTCACAGGTGTAATGGCATGGATGGATAATTCCTGTAAATAGGATGAATAAAGTGCAAACGTATCAGACGGTACGTAACATCATCAGCAACTAAGCGCTCTGGGAAAACCTAGCCTTTCTTGTTCATAAGAGGCACCTTCTTGTTGTATACTTAAGTAACCGTCTTGATAAAAGAGAACGAAATAGTTTCAATGAGGCTAGCCTGCAACAAATATTGCCAAATAGCCCTAAAGAACATTTAAATCCCTATTTAAGATTTGCCAAACTGAACCCTGTCTAATAACGCCGCTGTACAGTGAAGTGCCTTAGTACTAGCAATACAACGCGTACAAAAAGGAATTTAAGTGGTGCATACAGCTTTAAAAATAGCTATTATTTTGTAAGCACAGAAAACATGCAGGTCATTGTAATCTTTCCATTAAAATAGCTTGTTGCTCTTGTCTTGTGGGGTTAGTCATTGCCCTATATAATATTCCTAGAAAACACGGGTTTATCAGAAAGGCCCGGGGTGAATATCATGTATTTACGAAAATACTTATTTAAGTTTTAATAAATAATGGTTTCACATTACATTCACTTTCCTATTTAGGAAAATTAAGAGTCCATTATATTTCCCAATTCTTACATGACATCAAGTTACGAACTGATCATGTATCTAATAATGCTCCACGTTTGATAATATTCAAAATTTGGTCCTAGAGAAGACATGCAAAGATCAGGCTGACAAATAAAGAATTCCTAAGAAGAGTGAACCCTTACTTAAGACGCAACCTATCAAAGAGGGTCCAAAGAATGGTATACAATAAAATAAGAACAAGGCAATAGGAGTGAGCAACTTGAGTAATAATGAACTTCTGAGTACATCAAGAGTATTCACGGGCACGCAACACTATACAGTTGCGGAAAATCCCAGACGGTCGTTCTCGGGTCATTTAAATAATATTCAGTGTTACCCAGAAAACAAAGTAATTAAAGACTGATAGGTTATCAAACCTAAGGGTAAATCATTTAGCTAAAGTATTTAATAAAGTTGAGAAATCCATTAAATTGTTTATATATATGAATTCAATAGATATATACTCTTAGATAAAATAAGCCTAAAAGCAATTATTAATATATAATAATTCTACGCCAGTTGTAACCTAACAAAAAGATAAAACAAAATTATTTAGAAAAGCCATTAATTCAATACTAACAATAATTTATGTATATCACATGAAAACATCAAATAATTTGCTATTTCTCAATTGAAATTCTCATACATAATTTCTCAAAACTTTCTCGAGATACTTATTCTACAAATATTTCTTACATTCATTTGTCAACTCATAATAATATAATACAGTTATTCGAAATATTGATCATAAAATTCAAACTTATAATATAAGAACAATTTACGTTAAACTATCCTGTCATACTACAAATTAAAATGGAAATAATATCAACAACATATAATATGACACCTATCATTAGCCTGGACAAAGAAAAATACTGAACCAAAATAATGATCAAACGTTTGTCCATCTATCTCTTCACTAGCGCTATCCATAAATCAGTATCATAACTTATATCATAATATGTTAATTAATTATTTAAAATGCAATAAAATCTAGCTAAAATATTTTGCATTTAGTTAAATCAAAGATTTAACATGTTTGAAATTCAACCCGAAATAGTATTGCCATAAAAAGAATGGAATTTTGAAGAAGTTACATCTAGATAAATATTAATACCGAAACGGAATGTATGCTTACATTTCATAATAAATAAAACCAAAGCCTCAGCCTCGTCTTACTAAACCAGAGAAATGTCCAAGAGTAATCATCATATTTCTCTGCCAGTCTTTTTATATGATTAACACAACTCCAGAAAACGGAATGTATGTTTATCAAGGGGGGGGGGGCGGGACCAAAGACAATCAAACAAGGGGAAGGATCTACGTGGGACTCGAGGCTTCCACTGGTTTCTCGAAGATATTTGAACGTACGGACACGGGATTGTACAGTCATCTTTTTTCTTATTAAGTTCTTTGGCTTTTCTTGAGCTTGTGGCTTTGGTTCGTGGGCGGAGCCATTTAGTTAGTCGTGGTGTGATATTGTGATCGGGTGTGTGGTCTCTCTCTCTCTCTCTCTCTGGTTAGTGTGCATCGGAGCCAGTTGAAAGGGGTAAGTGGATGTTTTGGCCAACTGGTTTTCTTTTCACTTTTAGCTAATGCTACAAGAGTGGGTAGCAAAGAGAAATATTTGGGACATTTGTCGCATGACATAAAACCTAATATGATTGAGGGAAAAACTACGCCTGGTCTAGAACTTATATTAAAAATTTGATCGTTGTCCCCTTGATATTACTATACGTACCCTTGTCACTGATCAGACTAGTTGTCACGTTATTAAACACAGTATTAGAATCAAAGCGTGTAGTAGCCAACACAGTTTTATCATAATAATGTAGGATTATATACTTCTGGCATTACTTATAGTACATCAATGATAGTAATATATGTGTGATTGAAGGAATTTCAAATTGCCTAATATATATATCAGGTCTTATAAAACTTTAGTAAACGCTCTTACCGATTTGAATATTAGAGAATCCAGCAACTATGTGTATTAGCGTTTGCTTAAAATAAAGGTTATCTTTTATAGATTCATGCAGCGTTTTAACCTTGTTAAATATTACCTTATCAATTTGGTTTGCACAGTTTGGTAAAAAAAAAGTCTGAAAAAATCAAAGGGATTCCGTCCAATTGGTCCAGTCTTTAAAATTGTTACGTAAACAAATTGTGTGGGGTTTTTTCAAACTACTATAGTAATACTGTCAACTTAACTTCCTCATCTGAGAGCTTCCTTATTTCCTGAATGTTTTTCAGGAAATACACCAGATTATATTGTGTGTTAAAGTTTTGCCCATTATCATATTAGATTTACTACGTACTACGCATGCCTGATTTTTACTAAAATATTCCCTACTAGGGATTATTTGGATATAAATAAGAGCTGTAAGATTATGTTTCCCATTACCTAATGGTGGATTTACTAAATATTCACAATTGAGGAATTTATCTTCATTTTAGAAAAGCCTTCTTGCACTAGGATTTCCAACTTGTTACAAACACCGATAATCTTAGAAAATCCATCTCTATTCTCAGTCTAAAATCTAGTATACTAATTCTCTTTCAATGGATATACGAGTATGAGTTCAGGTTGTTCTAACAAAGTTACTTACTTATCTTAATGAAATAGAGATATGTTCAACTTCTATAGTTTCTCGACTATTAGTTGTTAACTCTCTGAAAACTTCGGATTTCTCTAACGTAAGAATACAGATTTATTTCCAGTCCTTTCCTATACACAACTGTAATCTAAATAATTCAATATCTTTTGCCCATTTAGTACAGGTGATAGTTAACTGAGATTCCTGTAGCACTTATATAAGCTGACAAGGTCTGTATTGTCTGCGTTGATACCAGAAAAACGTGCAAAAATATATACCTGTCTTGCATCTAATTAAGAAAGAGATTTCGTAAAGTAATACAATCTAAGTGGTTTTTGATATAGGTGAAATAAATCATTATTTTCACCACGTTTGTAGTGTTAGAACTCTTCCAAATTTTAAGATTTATGTCATGCGAGTGTGATCACAAGAGGGTTTTCTCACGATACGGTTAATTCTTATGAGTTTCCATCATTTGTTTCAATATTGTGACGTTATTTGCCACCATACGTGTATTTCCTAATATTTTCTAATTGTCAATTTTTAACTATTTATTTTTGTTTTAAACGATGTACTTCAACGTTCGTCCACAGTATAACGTGCTGCGTTGTCTGCGTGACCAAATCATATTTATATTATCATAATAAATAATAAATAAATAATAAATAGATAATAGATGTTGAATAGATAATAGATAAAAAATAGATATTATTTTATTTAACCTATTTATATACATTCACATCAAAACGGATAAAGATCATCTAACACTGTTTAGAATAATTTAAATAATGTATTATGAGCTAAGGAAGAACACTTAACTTTTAATTAAACATACTTATCCTGTCAAGAAGTTTGTAGAATATTCTTTATTTATTTTAAATGTCGGACATGAGTTCATTTTAACGCATGCGCAGTACTGTCAAACAAGGGAGTGGCGTGTCTCGTTATTGGAAAAGAAGAAAATAATTTGAGGTAAATAATTTCAAACTAGCAAGAATTATAGTTTTGACAAATGTAAATAAACATTTTAATTCTTTTAAGAAACATTGTACATATTCATTGATTTATATTTTCAAACTTTACATTAAAATTTCATTTTATTTTATATCTATTCCTAGTCCATAGCCAACATTTTATTATTTGTGTTAATGCATACGTTTTCTCTTTAGACTTGGAAAAAAATATAATGTTTTTAAATTTGATTCCTGGAACACTTTTTGAAGAGGTGGTCTTCTTCCTCGGGCTGATTTTAACATATAACCAAACCAGTGTGGCTCTCACCTAAATTTGATTTAAAAAGTGAAAAATAGTTTTAAATGGGGATATGAAGATATCCATTGAAAGCTGGGTCTCTGGGGAATAAATAGATACTGCTTACTACTTTTAATTATGAAAGAGTTGCAATTAATATAAAGAAAAAATTTCAGATATTCGTACTATTTCAACATATACATATTTATTGGTGATCCAGCCAAATTTTCATCTTAAAGATTTTTTCTCTTTTTCTTTACCATCAAAAACCCAGGATTTATGAAAAAACGTTCAGAAAAATACTAAATATTTTCAGACTCTTTACCTATTCGAGAGCATTAATTAATATTCTATTTTATGTCAAAATATTAATTCTATTCACTTTTTTCATCAACAATACAATTTTTTTTACTCAAAACTCTAATATTAAACATGTTTATCCTATATTATATTTTTAATTTACTCTGCTATTATATATTCTAAACTGCTAAATTCAACTATATTCTAAGATTATATTAATTGATTAAATTTGTTTAAGAATATATAATTAATATACTATATTTTTTGTAAGAGTAAAAATTATATTTACTCGTAATTCCGCAGTTTGGATTGAAATGTGATAGTAATGAAATAATAATAACAACCCACAAAAGTTTAAATGATGTTTTTTTCTTGTAGTTTAAATTAGTACATTTCATTCAGTGACCCATATTATTTCAATTGTTCATGTTTAATTTTACGTATTCATTCAACTCTTGTAGAGATGTAGAGATTTATATCATACCAGTGTTGTAGGTAAGATTGTATCATTATTATTAGAATTGCATCAAACTGCTAACTTTCCCGAGCACACCCAGTGCTCTCGAATGTTAAGCGTCATCGTGACACTGTCATAGATAGCCGAGTTAACTTTTTTTTGTATTATTACTTCCTTCTAGTTCCTAGGAGTGGCGCCCAATATATATCATTTTAATAATTTAGACGCTAACTTTTGTTGTGTAATATTTATATGGAGAAAACTTATATTTTTATTAGAATATTGTAGCTTGAACCAATATATTTTTAAAAAGTTCAGTCTTATATTTTATATATATATATATATATATATATATATATATATATATATCACAACTTATTCCCAACTTTAGAATGTTTTCTAAAATGATTGAGTTAAGTTTTTAGCTCGAGTTCTATAGGATAACTTTTATTATTTATTTTTATTTTCATGTAAAATACCTTCAAAATGTTGTGGTCGTATTATGTCTAAGACTATCCTATATTCGGGCCAATACAGTATTTAGTATTATATTATTCTACTAACGAAATTAATACAGCGGCGCCAATTTCACTCGTCATTATTATTTGACTATCTATCACTGAGTAATTAAGATAATAAGATAATCACATAGGCTGCCGGCTTACTGTTTATTCGGATCGTGTAAAACTTCTCATCCCCCGCCCCCCTCCTCACAACTGTTCACTACAAGTCATCCACCCAAAGTGCGGACACGACAATCGGATATTATAGTGAAGACATCCGACGGCTAAACGAGTCGGCCACGACTTTTGATCGGATGACTAAACAGTTGTATCGTGTGAAAGACGCACTACCACCTAATGTATTAGTAGGCATACGACGAAAACACGTACGGTAGAAATCGTAATTTGTGAAAGAGCACTTAAGGTGAGTAAAAACCTTTGATGATTCTTCCCGTATAGTCATATTTTTATATTTGTGTGCCTTATTGTATATTAATTAAAGTTGCAACTACCAAGGAAACTTTAGGAACCTTATGATATTTCAGGACTATTAGGTTTTGGTTTTTCAGTTACTTAAAACTACAAGAGTTTGGTTATAATAATAACTTAAATAGTTATTCCAAATTATTCTATCTATAAATATACTAATTTAACTACTTGATGTTTAATAATATCATAGTTGCTACGTATTATAATTGATTGATTTTAAGATAGCCTTTTAATAGAATAATTCATTAAGAATATATGACAATTACAGGGTATTTTTTCTCGAGAGAATTTGAACAAGTTCACTGTATGAAACAAGATTGATCGTATTCATGTTAAAGTGACGCATCTAATTGCTTATTTAAGATAATCCAATAACAAATTCACAAAAGTTTTAATTTATTATAGGTGACCTGGTGGTCTAGGGGTAAGGTGTCAGACTTCTATGCTGGCGGCCAGGGTTCAATCCTCAGTCCCGGCAAAGATTTATCTGATTACCAATCCCTTCCTTCACCTCTGACAAGACATCTTGTGAATGTGAGGAATGCCAGGCCTCCACCGTGGTTCGGATTCCACGTTAAACTGTAAGTCCTTCATTTCATCTCACAATCACCCTACCATTACACATTAGCGTAAGTGCGTATAACCTGAACGAGTAGTAAGACGCAGTGCTAATAATAATAATTTAATTTATTCATATTATATAATAATTATAGACAACGCTCAATTAGCTTACCCATTGACATGGACATCGAACGATATGGGTAGATGTTTAATGACATTGGATAAAGTCCTATGGTGGTTTGTTGCAGCTTACTCGTCGAAGCCGCTACTGGTTCGATTGAATCTTTGTTTCTACTTGATATTGAAAGTAGTTCAGGCATATAAATTCCCTTGATAATTATTGAGAGTAAGCACATTTTGTGATCATTTTGTAATATTTTTTTTTTCAAAATTGCATAGGAACTTCTTTATGCATGATTGTTAGAACGTTACAAAACCATTAACAAATCATTAACATACCACTATAACACATTTTTTACACAATTAGTAAACCACGTTCTTCATTATAACTGCACCATCCCTCCAGGAACAGCGTTTATGGTATATATTAAGTTTTATTAGGTGGATTGTGGCTCAACGCATTAATTTGAACGTTAAAATTTTAGAAATATTTTTAACAATAATATATGTTGTACATTTATTGGCTGTACCAAAAATGAACAATTAAGAAAACAATGTCAAATATGAACAGCCTGAAAACTTCGTTTATTGATAAACATAGTTTCTCCATAGTGAAATAATAGTAACTTTTTCATCATTGGAACCCAGACCATTACTTGTCTGGACTTTCTCAAGAGTCGACGAAATAACACCGGTTTAATGTATGTTGCCTTAACTGTCACCATCAAGAAGGGAAGTAGTCTCTTTCTATGAGCTGAGGAACTCAAACTGGTACCAACTATCACTGGAGTACTACGGCCTGTTTTAAACAAAGCCCTATCTCACCTTTGGCCTGGAAGTGAAAGGGAAAGGTGAAGAAAAAACAGTCATACCACTAAATTGATTATTATGTAGTTTAAAAGTTGAATGCTTTATGCTTTACTAAATTAATTTTCCAAAGTTAGTAAACGTTTATTTGAAAAACATTTGTTCAAAAACTGGTGAACATTGCTAATGTGACCAATCTAGTACCTGAGAAAGAAAATATATGATCAAACATTATTATATTATACTATCACGAAGAGAAGAAAATCCCAAAGATGGTAATAATCTGTTACAAAACTCACATCTCTAAATTAATAAGTCAGAAGATTTGGCCTCATTAATTGTATTTAAAACATCAGCATTATCATCATCATCAACAACTGTTTCTAGTCTGTGGCCGAGTCAGTTTAGCAAAGTGCCTCCATATTTCTCTCTCCTTCCCAGATTCTTTCTAAAAAAATTACTTCCATTCTTCTCCTCTAACTTGCACTTTCTGTTAGCTGCTCCTCCTATCTCTTTCTTTGCCTCCGTTGTGGTATTTTCCACTTATTTCATTACCATAATTTTCTTTGTCATCCTCTTCTTCTACATTCTCATTTAATGCTCATACAAGCTCTGTCTTGCTTCTTTCACTATATTACCCGAGGCCCCACTCTTTCCCAGATAACGTCATCTCTAATTTTGTTTCACAGCATAGCATCTAACATATTCCTCATACATTTCATTCCTAAGGCCTCCACTTTCCTAGTCTGTCATATATCAATATCCATGTTTATGTTGCATGTGTGTCAATGGGAGTAGTAAGAGCCAGGGTTTATTCCGGAAGTGACGCAAACCTTTGTGACGTTTCGCCACCGATTATGACGAAAAAAACCCTGTG
>CABFVX010009348.1:0-18844 GCA_902151425.1 Timema shepardi
TCACTGGATATTTTAAGTTATACCTGACTCGGGGAGCGCAACAAAACTCCCGTAAGGCTGGGTATCTGTTTTATCCTTGTCTGTGCACTAGGCACAATAAAGGTTGCGCCGCTTGTTATTTTCTCCAACAATACAATTCTTAACAATAACCCTTAGAATTATGGTGTAGATACGAGATGGTGTGAGTGGTGGGTATGGGGGTTGGGGGGGTTCTTTCAAGGCTGCACCGGGCGCTGACTTCACACGCGGCGACACTGCCTCCTAAAAAAACTGCTTCGGGCTCTCAAGAACTCGCTTGGAAGTAAGTCCTCCCAGGGTTACTCGTACTCTCAAAAACTGCCGCGAATTTTTTTTAAAAAAAGCACTTGAGTCCTTTAAACATACTTGATAAGCAAAATACTATTATCTTCTGTGAGGCAGAAAACGCCGGCCGCAAAATGAGATGGGGAAAGAGATAGAAAGGATTCGTTCAGACAAGGATAGCATAGCTAACATTCACCCTTGACCCCACAAGTCAGAGCCATAAGTTGTGCTTGAAGAAACTAAACAGACAGATAGATGGGAGGCACGTGTTTAAATCCCAGCTGGAGACACTTGGCGTGTTTTTTCACATAGCGCGGTGTGCAAGAAAGTATAGTGAATGATAGTGTAGTCCCGAGCAGACTATCGCTCCACCTCTTAACCTATGATGACGCAAGCAAACCCAAGCTAGTGTCTGCAAAGTATACACTTAGTCAAGTTCTTGCACACGGCCCTCATTGTTTTGAACGCTATTAACATAAAGGTTAATAATGTGGTTTATATTAATAAGCCGCCGTACTTTACTCAATCCACCAAATTAATTCATAAATGAAAATATAGTACAGTGGAGCGTCGTTAATCCGGATCGATTGGTACCGGGACCCATCCGGATTACTGAATTGTCCGGATTTTCAAATGTGCTTTCAATAACTGTATACATACGTATACGTGTGGTTTTTATTTCTGTGAACCTTCTTCAGATTCTAGTTTTGAAGCAAAACGTTGCAAAGTGTCTTTCTTTGCTTTAACGTCACTAGTGATTGAAATTCCCACACCATATATTTTAGCGAGAGATGCACCACTTTCCCCTTTAGACAGTCTTTATAGAATTTCTAACTTATCCTCTATAGATAAAAATGTATGTTTCCTTTCATTCGATAATGATGACATGATTAACAAAGTAAGAATATGTACCGTTTTAACTCGCACACTAAAACGTCACTATACGACGAAGGTTTCACCACTGCTGTAAAGTTTGTAAGTGATAGCACAGATCTGAGCCTAGCACGTGACCAAGGAGAGCCTCCCCCACCTGCTCTCACCACCGATCCGGATTTGCGACGCTCCGGATTTTTGACGTCCGGATTTCCGACGCTCTACTGTAATTAATTTATTGGTGAAGTTAATTTATTACAAGTTTCTGTGACATTTAAATATACATTAGTGAAAACTGACTATGTAAATTATCTTTAAAATAACATACTTGTTACCCGTATCGGTGAGCACATGGAATAGGAATAAACGTCAAGCTCGCTCGGTCCTGTTTCATGGTGACGAGAAGGCTTGGGTTTGAATCCCGGCTGGGTGTTCTGATAGTGATTTTACTAAATGGTTTTACACTCTCCCTTTACGCAAATTCGGATAAAATTCCACTCAGTTCTAGCACCCTAATTCCTACCACAATAGTGTAGTTAAATGTGAATAAGCTTAAACGAGTAGTACGAAGAGGTTAAAAAATAATGTGGTTCTAAATCAGGGAACCTTTCCAGGCTAGCGACCCCCATGTAAGAATTTACCTAAGCATTTTGTTCTTCACATTTTTTATTTTCTATCCGAAGTAGAATATATCAGGGTAGCATATTAAACAATTAACAGTGGTTTTATTTTGTACCTATTTAAAATTAATATAACCATTTTTACTTACTTTCTTACTGAGCTAAATGAAAGATATAAATAACACACTAAATTATTATTATTATTATTATTATTATTATTAGCACCGCGTCTTACTACCCGTTCAGGTTATACGCACTTACGCCAACGTGAAATGGTAGGGTGATTGTGAGATGAAATGAAGGACCTACATTTTGACGTGGAATCCGAACCACGGTGGAGGCCTGGCATTACACTAAATTAAATACATATTGTATACATGTATAGAGTAAAGTAGCTTTGGAAATCAATAAAAACAAGTACACTCATCAATTACAATGTGAAATCACTAAATATGAACATGTAATCATCAAAAAGGAAACAATTATTGTCTCACGTCTTATGCTGTGGCACGTGCAATTCAGAGAAATGATAAAAGCCAAAACTTTCTTTTATTTCTTTATTTTTATTATTTTGTGTTTTTTTTTTTTCTTTAACATGTTCTTATTTCATCACTGCGATAGGGGAAACCCAAATTTAACCACTTATACATTTTTCAAACACACGGCGAGACTCGAATCCGGGACGTTCATCATGGCAGACAGACGCGCTACCGACTGAGCTAAGTCTTCGGGCGAGAGAATGTTTGCGGATGGCGTGACGGTCAGAGCAGACCCAGTGTCCTGGCTGAGTGACCCGGAGAGGCAGTCATTCAGCCTCGCGGTCACGGAGTCCTAGGCTCAGTGCCCGGCGCGGACACGCTCTGGTTTACTGCCCCGTCACGCCAACTTGGCCGCCGTGGCCGCTTCCATTCGCCCTATTGTTACCGTGGCGGTGTTGCCATGACTGAGCGCGGGAATAGACACCACAGGGACGCCGGTGGGAGGGGGGGGGGACAAAATGACGTTATGTCCAGGTTAAGCTAGGTTAAGTAAAACAAAAAGAGGGGGTGGGAGTCAATGACTCGGAGAACAACATACATTTAAAAAAATAATTAAATACAGTTGTGCTGTTAGATTTGAACAAACTACTATTGATAGTGTGACAAAATTGTTTAAGATTAAGTAATAATAATAGTAGCACCGCGTCTTACTACCCGTTCGGATTATACGCTTGCGTACTAATTACACCAATGGGTTAGGAATTGAGAAGGTTGAATTTAGAGGAAGTGAACCCACATTTGTGTGGAGGGAGAGTGGAAAACCATTTAGGAAAAACCACCCCAGTTCACCCGACCGAGATTAGAAACTCGATCTTCCCCCTGCTTGGCAGTCCAGTTCAACACGAACTAGCGCTTTAGCCAACTACACGCCACCGAGGCGGGTTTTAAAATAAAGATTTTTTCAATTCAAATCGGACTCGAATCGATATTTTTATTAAATATTTTTTTTAAATCTTAAAATCTAATTTAGAACATAGCTCTTCGCAGTGCATCTGGCCGGTATTACAACCACGACCTCCCCTTCGACGGTGATCAAATATATTAGACCAGAGGTGGTGGAAATATTTCACAGATGTGGCAAACGAGAGGTGAAATACGTTACACCAGGTAAAAATTAAAAACATATTGATTGCTCGATCGAACCTTTAAAACAACACACACTGTTTGTACAAGTTTATCCAAGACATGCACACTTTGATTACTACAGTTTAAACTGCCTTAGACGCAAATGAAGAAAACTGTTAAAATTAAAAATGTAATACAATTAATTGCGAAATTTTACATTCCTTTTATCTAACAAGTTGCAAAAACATTTGCTGAGTATCTAAACTCAATACACATGTGAGATGCTTTAATTGATATGCAGGAAATGTCTAGTTACAATTATCACACGGTGACCTGGCGGTCTATGCGTAAGGTGTCAGACTTCTATGCGGGTGGCCGGGGTTCAATCCTCGGTCCCGGCATAGATTTATCTGATTACCAAACCCTTCCTTCACCTCTGACAAGACATCTTGTGAATGTGGGGAATGCCTGGCCTCCACCGTGGTTCGGATTCCACGTTAAACTGTAGGTCCTCCATTTCATCTCACAATCACCCTACCATTACACATTAGCGTAAGTGCGTATAACCCGAACGGGTAGTAAGACGCGGTGCTAATAATAATAATAATAATTATTATTATTATTATTATCACACGCCATCATATATAGTGAAAGCTGGCAAACTCAAATTTGACACACTTTTATGCCCAATTCGCCACTTGTGGCGATTGGTGACAGGGTTCCTCCATCCCGGCTCTAGCCCACTTTGATCACAGGTGCTAATAATTCACGTACGTATCTGGTATGTTTATTCTTTATAAGATTTAAAAAAAGTAAATATTTAGCAACAAATAAAAAGGTCTTCTTATTTTAAAACACTTATCTGGGTAAAATACCGTATATTTGTGTAAACACAATGTTGCTACAGTCCAATTTTAACAGGAAAAAAACTTATCTGACAGCTATAAAACTTACCAAATCTACTTTCACGTATTCATACGTGAGGTCATGTGATCTGAGGCTCTTATTATTGATAGTTGATAACATTACTTATAAAATAACACTAATAAAATGATAAATATTATCAATTTTGAGTTAAAAAAAGTGTTTGTATTTTCTAAAGGTTTCTTAATACCAAAATCCGACTACACATTTAAAATTTAAAATATTCTGTTGGGTTGTTTGAATTCAAACAAGTAGCTTTGAGTTGAAGCCAGAACATGAAATTAGTTATATACTATTAGTAATATATTAAATATAGGCTAGAGGAGTCACGTAATAAATAACGTTTGATAAATAAATATGTTATTCTCCATCTGCTCACCTCCTGATAACAAGCTGAATACAAACTTGTTTGCTTTGGACAGAAACCTTGAAATTCGCGCCGATAAGAGGGTCGTTGTTTGATATGGTTTGGGAGGGAGGAAAACGCGCACTTCTTCGTATTGTACGCGCAGATACAGTAGCCCCGTGGCTTCTTTGGTACTGACTGACAGCTGACAACCAACATTTAGGTACATACCTAAATTTTGACTGTCAGAAGTGACAGCTGCTAAACAAATCATATGGTTCGGCGTAGGGATACATAATTTTGTCTGGTAACTTTTCAAAGCCGTAAGTTGTCAGTCAGCACCAAAGAAGTCATGGGGCTACTGTATTTAGACATACGTACAGATAAAATGGATAGGCAAAATGCACAGTTTTTGTTTTAATGCACACCCAGAAAATCAATACAACTATTGCGTAGAACTAGGAAAGTTTTATTTTTAGGCTACGAGTTTGTTAAACATTTAAGACAAATATACTATAATTTTAGAATTTAAAGCAAGGTTTCTCAAACTATACTGGTAATTGATTAACATTATAACAAAACTCATGTCATTTTTGTACTAGTTACTATATTTTATGACATGAATTTTGTAAAAACTGTACATATTAAAATTAATAAACGTCTAATGGATAAGTTTAAAATATTAAGTTCATAATATTATAGTTTTAACCCCCACCCCCGATGGAATATTGGGATCCTCGTCCCGGCATCTTTAGTTTGAGTAAGTGATCGGCGTGAAAGAGGGAACTGAAAACTACTGTACTAAGGTACAATTTTGAAGATAGAAATATGTTACCCATCGATGTTGAGATCTGAGTTTTGAGTTTAAAATATGTTAGCCACTATGTACATTAAATATTGACTCTTTTATTCGATTTCTCTCTTTTATTTAAATAATTATTAACTGCATGCACCCATTTTTTACAACTGAACAAATTTATTTAGAACTGCACAACTTTGTGTTGAATTTTTACGTAAAATTATTCAGTACATAGCAAGGAATAAGTTTATCTTTTGTCAGGATAGATTATAGTTTTGTGAGGCAGATGAATTTAATTTTTAATATAAGGTCTATTTATGCGCTTAGTTTTGATATGCAGATGCAAACTGCTCAATGATTTTATTGCTTCAGTTACCTAAGCAGAATATTCGTAATTTTTTTTACAGTTAGCTAGAACTTAATCAGATAAGGGGATGCTGAAAATATTGCTGTGCTTAACCTAAAACACCCTCATGCTTCACAGTGTGATAAAAACTGATCTAAAGTGCTTTCTATTGTAGTAACTAACCTAAATCACGTGCAGTAAATTTAATTATAGTTTACTCGGTATAGTTTATGACTAATAAACAATCTAAGGTGCAATTGAAGTTGATTCTTTTATGACATATATAATTATTGTTCTAAAAGAAATCATAAGGTAAAAAAGTAAAAGTTGGTCAGCAAAAAACATTCCGGTTGCAGATTTGTGCCTTGTGATTAGCTGAGCTTATCTGATGACACCTACAATCGTTAGTGAGATCCTTTACAGTTATACCCACCTTAAAATTTTTAAGGCAAAGTTAATATTAATATGTTAAGGCTTAATGCAAGGAAGGCATACGTGAGCATTTTTAAGGCGTTTGGAATTATGATTATCTATCTGCACCTACGTGTACCTTGGTACGTCTGTAATTGCCTGAACGCACCTGAATACATTAGTACCTATTATTTAATGAATGGGTATTGAAGGAATGCGGTTTGAAAGAGAATCCAATGGGTCACTGTGAAAGAGGAACATTTAAGACACTTAGCTTTGTATTCGCGCCTTTTTACGCCTGAAATCAGCATTCCTGTAATTGCCTGTGCTCAACTTATTGGGTTAGTGCAAGTTCCTTCAGATGTTTGAGCTTTTTACAAATTACACATGCTCATTGAAGTCTACTTGACAAATCCAATAACGACCGCTTGAAATACTTGGAACAATATGAATGCTCCCATTGTTTACACCTCTGACATGCTTCTATGGTCGCTGCTACTGTTTATTTCTCTGCCCCTATGGCTGTCGATTCTGCCAACGAAAGTAAGGCAAAGAAAAGAAGAAAGATCATGATGTTGAGATAATGACCCCATCATTTGTGACAAATATAATTATACTGGCCTTGAGTTACCCCAGTGTTTTTTGTTACTTTGATGAGCTGTCGCTTTGTTTTATTTCGAATGCTGAAACAATGCTGAAAAAAGGCAGTATTGACAACCTAGGTCAGGGATGGTGTTTCGAAACACAACATCTAGGTGGCTGCAATTACCATGCGTCTAATAACTCTTGCACAGTTATTGCAAGGAGGATACAAACTCGAGGAAGATAATATCCTCGTTCTTTGCAAGGAGGAACAAAATATATTATACAGTTCAGCTTTCATAGGAAGTGAAAGTTAGTAGTTACTATAAGTATCTACTTTCACATATCCACATATTCATGTATGTATTTTTCTCCAAAACATAATGTGCAGTTCGGATTTGTTTATAAAATGAGTTTACGCAAATGTACATTCTATCTTTGATCATTTTAATTTTATAGATACATTTGGAAGACCAATTTGGAATCAATTCAACTTATTATTATTATTATTATTATTATTACAAGACTTAGTTTGACTCAAAATAAATATTTAAACATTCTCTAAAAAAAGTTATATTATATTCGGACTAAGCAAAGATTCGCATTCGTAAATGATAATCTTAGCTTCGTAGAGGTCAGACACCTTTGCTCGTTCATTAGCGTATTTCCCTACTGAGCTAGTGGTCCCGGGTTCGATTCTTGACATGCCCCTAAAATTTATATCTGGTGAAATGTGGGGGTTTTCCTTTCCACAGTGATGAATTAACGACTCGGGGACTAGATGGTCTTTCTATTAGTGTGTCAGTTTTTAAGTATTGTTCTGATATATTATTATTATTATTATTATTATTATTATTATTATTATTAGCACCGCGTCTTACTACCCGTTCGGGTTATACGCTCTTACGCTAATGTGTAATGGTAGGGTGATCGTGAGATGAAATGAAGGACCTACAGTTTAACGTGGAATCCGAACCACGGTGGAGACCTGGCATTCCTCACATTCACAAGATGTCTTGTCAGAGGTGAAGGAAGGGTTTGGTTTTCTGATATAATCAGTTGGTTCAGAAAGTGTACTTTAAATACCTAAAAAAAAACTAGGGGCTTACAATATCGCCGTTGTGAAGCTTCATATTTTGTTTTGACGACTTCCCTCGCAGCAATTATCCTCCTTGGCTTAGAAATAAAAAAAGGGAAAGGAAACAATTCAAGACAGGGTTGTAGTTGTATTCATTGAATGTGTCGGTGCATAACAGTTGGGCAACGGGGCCCCTTGTCCAGAAAGTTCATAGCTTAGTTTGGCCACGATCACTGACCAGGAGGATTATCGTCATGGCTTAGTTGGCTAAGATAACTGACCAGGAGAATTATCGTCATGGCTTAGTTGGCTAAGATAACTGACCAGCAGAATTATCGTCATGGCTTAGTTTGGCTACGATCACTGACAAGGAGAATTATCGTCATAGCTTAGTTTGGCTACGATCTCTGACCAGGAGGATTATCGTCAATAGCTTAGTTTGGCTAAGATAACTGACCAGGAGAATTATCGTCATGGCTTAGTTTGGCTACGATCTCTGACCAGGAGGATTATCGTCATAGCTTAGTTTGGCTACGATCACTGACAAGGAGAATTATCGTCATAGCTTAGTTTGGCTACGATCTCTGACCAGGAGGATTATCGTCAATGGCTTAGTTTGGCTACGATCTCTGACCAGGAAGATTATCGTCATGGCTTAGTTTGGCTATGATCACCGACCAGGAGAACTATTTTCATGGCTTAGTTGACTACGATCACTGACCAGGAGAATTATAACAGATAATAGACCTGTGGCTAGATATGAACTCGACCCCACCAATCTTTTTTGCCTTATATTAGGTTAATTAATTAGCTTAGCATTTTATTGTGTCTTACTATCCATCACGTACTGTTTTTCTCTCAGCTTGAGAAAACATTCACAACCATCCTAAATAGAGCACCACAACAGCCGGGGTCGAATCCTACACCAAAACACCTTTTCACAATTCCCAGGAAGGAACTCTTAGCCCAGCTGTAATGTGGGATCAACGCTAACCTAGTCAAGTTCTTGCATACGGCCCTAATACGCCAGAATGTGCCGTGACTCTCGGAGCTGTCACGTGGTGCAAACATGAGTCATGTTGCGGTGACGTCATACCTTCAGGTACACTCCCAGACAAATAGTAGAACATGGTCTATATATACTGTATATTTTCCATGTGCACTTTAAAAATGTTACTATTTTTCTAATCGCTTACACTAATAGGGCCCGTACACGGTCAGTCTTCGCGTCATTATTTTTGTCATTCTCAACCACCGTACATTATTATTATTATTATTATTATTATCATTAGCGCCGCGTCTTACTAGTCGTTCGGGTTATACGCACTTACGCTAATGTGTAATGGTAGGGTGATCGTGAGATGAAATGAAGGACCTACAGTTTAACGTGGAATCCGAACCACGGTGGAGACCTGGCATTCCCCACATTCACAAGATGTCTTGTCAGAGGTGAAGGAAGGGTTTGGTAATCGACCACCGTACAACATGGATGATAAGAAAAAAGGCGCGAGCAATCTATGTTTGCTATTGGTGACCCGGCGGTCTAAGGGTAAGGTGTCAGACCTTTGTGTTGGGGGTCCGGGGCTCAATCCTCGGTCCCGGCACAGATTTATCTGATTGCCAAACCCATCCTTCACCTCTGACAAGACGTGTATTAATCACAACTTGTGAATGTGTGGAATGCCAGGCCTCTACCGTGGTTCGGATTCCACGTTTAACTGTATGTCCTNCGTGGTTCGGATTCCACGTTAAACTGTAGGTCCTACATTTCATCTCACAATCACCCTACCATTACACATTAGCGTAAGTGCGTATAACCCAAACTGGTAGTAAGACGTGGTGCTAATAATAATAATAATAATAATAATAATAATAATAATAATAATAATAATAATAATAATAATAATAATAATGATAACGTTTGCTACTGAGATTGAAGGAAATTCTGACGAGCGCGACTATACTGTCAGTACCACTCGCAAGACTGATGAACTGAGACTGATGTGATCAGAAAATTCAGATCACATCAGTATTTTAGTCAGTCAGTCCATCAGTACTGCCCCCACACGATCAGTCAGACTGTCAGTATTAATTATTACCCTATTGATACTAGAAGTCTGACTGATCGTGTAGGGGTGCTATGACGCCATTACTAGACTGCAGGGACAAGATTAGGATATTTTTCATTTAAAGTAACTGCACTACACTCGAATATATTCTCCGAGGGAACTGTATGGTTACTATTGGGTAGCAGCGTTCACAATTTGTTATTCTCAAGTTTCTGTGTGAACAATATTCTCTCAAATATAAGGACACATATTTTCACAACGCTGCGCTGGTTCGTAACTGTTGCGAGTAGCTCTTTATTACCCCAGCATACCAATCTCCAGGTCTGGTCTCTTGGTCAGCATTCCTGGCTACCAATTTAGAGGTCCCGGGTTCTATTCCCGGTGATACCAATGGTATTTTTCTCAAAGGGGAATTGTTCCTATATTCCATTCACCGTAGGAATTGACTTCTGAAAGGTCTTTTTCCCTACCATAATTCTACTATATAGTAGGATATTGGTAGGAAAAAAGACCTTTCAGAGAGTAGTTCCTACCGTGAATGGAATATATGTTCGCCATAGTCTGGCTTAAGTTAAGTTGGCACCATATAACCATCACATGTTCTCGTCGGGGTGGTGACGTACTGCACCTACATTGTGTATCAACAGATATGGCAATTACATATCAGCCACTGAACGTCTAGCCTACAAACCCAAAGGAAATATATAATTTATTTAACGACTTTCTTGTTTTGTCTGATGATGATGTCCCAGAGCATTGAACACATCTTGTTCGAGGCAGTTGTCGAAAACAATTTGTCCCAAACCCGCTTCGGTGGCCGCGTGGTCTAACACTTTACTCTCATGTTGGACTAGACTGCCGAAGGCTGGGATATAGGAGTTCGATCCCGGTCGGTTGCACTGAGAGTGATTTTCCCTAAATGGTTCTCCACTATCCTAGCACCTATACCTAACCTATTAATGTAATTAGTACATAGGCGTTTAACCCGGAAAGATAGTAAAACGCGGTGCCAAGAAATAAAGAAAAACCTTAAACACATGCAAATAGCAAAGCGGCAGTGTGCTGCAATTAACATGGTGCGTAAGGCGTTTAGTTTCTTTACCACTCTCTTTTCAACCGTGTTTGGTCTATCATTATGAATAACTTACATTTTATTACTGCTAAGTTAAATAATATTGCTGTTTTAAGTTGACGAACGCCAAAACTGTAATATAAAGCAATTGAATGTTTTTGTGTGTCTCTAACGTTGTGTAAAAATAAACTACTTAAAACAGTTTACGTAGTCTTCAGATATGATGTATTCACAATTACAATTCAAGCTTTAAAAACTTTTGTTCCGCTTCTTACTACACGTTCAGACTATACGCATATGAACCTGGAGGAGGATTTGTTTTTGAATCCCCAGCTGGATGTACTGTGGGTGGTTTTATTAAATAATTTAAAGCAAATGCGGGATGATTCTTCAACTCCAACCTCTGTGCCCTATATTTACGGTGACTTTTTTTTTCTTAGAAAAAACAGGACATTAAAATATATCACATATACGAGTAGCATGGTGTGCGACGTGCGTGTATAATTTATGTATAAAGTAGATAGAAGAAAAATATTAGAGATAGAGAAATAAAAATAGTTTAGAGATAAAACCATTTATTAAAATTCCCTTTTGAATACTAGTTTAAGAGAGCGAGTTACATAAAGTAAAAACTATATACATCAAGAATTAGATTGGCTTTTATTATTGTGTACATAGTATTTTTGTAAATAATACTTGCGCCTAAAGTTTCTAAATAAATAACTTGCAAAAATAAATATTTTAAGACTAATCACGTGTACAAACCTATTGGTAAATAAAACATAGGACTACAGTACTTAAAATAATTAAATAAAGATAAAGTGAATTTTAAAATAACAATTTAGGAACTACTTGTGCCGGCTTTTGCTTCATAATCATAACATTCATATTTATCTGAGCTATGAATTGCTTTTAGAAGTTTTTCTTTATATTTCAGGTATTGGAACATTTCCATACAGGCTTCGTCAAAATTGGTGTAGACCTGCATCACAGCTTTTAATGTCCCAATACTCATTTGGGTTCTTTCACTCCCCCAGTAGTTATTTATTATTGAAAAAGTCTCTCAACTGAAGAACTCGTGGCAGACAGGCAAAGTATAAACTCACATAGCAACTGCAAATTTTTAAGAGGTTGAAGCTTGTTGTTCATAAAAGTAAACACTTCCAACCACCTGGTTTGAATAGGAATTTTACTCTCATTCCACTCAGGAATTTTGTCGCCAGCTAGAAAGTTTTTTAACGCTATAATTTCGTCAAAAAGACCATCTTCATCTACAGTAGAGCCAATGGTATCTTTGAAAGCCTCATACGAATCCTACACCTCCCACGTAACTTGCTCATGTAATCTGACCCATTCAAAAAGTTTTAACTGTTTCAGATTAGCAGTCCATTTTTCCAATTATGCAATGCAACACGAGTAGAAAGCCTTAGATTCTGTAGAAAAATCACTTTTGTAATTCCCCTCGCTGACTGGTGCTAAGACAGCTTCTTACTTTCACTGGCAAGAATACTGCATTTTCCCTGCTTTTCAATTTCTCAAGCATCTCAAAATATGCTAGTGCGGCATCAGTCTGCAGAAAGACCAACACACTTTTCCACTAAATTTAATGAAAACAAGGTAGAGTAAACGTAGATATGTAACTGCTCTGATGTTTCTTCAGAAAGGTCTTTCAGTTCCAGAAGCTTGACTTTTACTCCCTGGGTACAGTAAAAGTATCGTACAATCAATGGCACTATCTTAATGTCATGGTGATTGGAAGAATCAATCATAACGCTGAAATAATGTGCTGTTCCTAAATCTATATTCAATCTCTCCTGGGACTCCTTCGCTAAAACGTTTGTTACAATTGTTTCCGTTTTAGTGCGGGCTGAGGAGAACTTCGGTTCAAACATACCTGCTACCAGCTTCGATGTAAAGTCAAGGGAACGAAAACTCTGCATATGTTTAATTATGATATGCAAAAGTACCCTCTTTGGCAGCCAAAAGAAAATTTTCAGAAGTTAATACGTTTTTTGTCGAGACGGCTGAAGACAAAAAAAAAATGAAGCCCGAAAAAAGGCGACGGGTAAGACATGAAAAACGGTAGGCTATAATCCATTCACCGTAGGAATTGACTTTTGAAAGGCCTTTTTCCCTGCCAGAAATATATTATACAATAGGATATTGGTAGGAAAAAAGACCTTTCAGAGAGTAATTCCTACCGTGAATGGAATATAGGTGATAGATATTATCACACAGAGCTAATAAAGAAGTTCTAATCTTGTTAGAGAGAGCGCAGCACATGTTTTGAGTGTTTGCCACATGTTCCTTGCGCTGGCGTTGTTTAATTCAAAATATTATTTTCCCTTACTTCAAAACGAAGTATTTTTGGAAGTACTTGGTTTAAAAAAACAGTACCTTTTGCTGTACTATCGCATGCTCTGTAGGACAGCAGGGCATCACCCCAATAAACAGTACTGTACTGCAAAAAACAGTACATATGGTCATCGTACCTATATTGTCCGTGTAAATGTGAGCTCAGCTCCAATCTTTGTGCGCTCTATTGTCCGTGTAAGTGTGAGCTCAGCTCCAAACTTTGTGCGCTCTATTGTCCGTGTAAGTGTGAGCTCAGCTCCAAACTTTGTGCGCTATATTGTCCGTGTAAATGTGAGCTCAGCTCCTACCTTTGTGCCCTATATATTCCGTGTAAGTGTGAGCTCAGCTCCAACCTTTGTGCGCTATGTTGTCCGTGTAAATGTGAGCTCAGCTCCAACCTCTGTGCGCTATATTGTCCGTGTAAGTGTGAGCTCAGCTCCAACCTCTGTGCGCTAAATTGTCCGTTGAAGTATGAGCTCAGCTCCAACCTCTGTGCGCTATATTGTCCGTGGAAGTGTGAGCATGATCTCCAACCTCTGTGCGCTATATTGTTCGTTGAAGTGTGAAGTATGAACTCAGCTCCAACCTTCGCGGGCCTCATCATTCCTCTCCTAAAGTGCTGCAGGCTTGTCTTCAAAACACCAAGCGTCAGGTGGTATTCAAGGTCAAGGCCCCTCTTCGCTGCGCCCCCTCAGCTATCCGTTCAAGGTCAAATCGCCAGCATTACTCGTTTCTCACGGCATGTACTTCTCCCCGTCTGCCCTTCCATTGTGTCATGAGAACCATGAGGTGGTGTTATTCCTGGCACGAACCGACGTTCACTTAAATTACGCTTTTACCTTAACTCATAATATTATGTCGGCCACAAGTCCAGGTTCTCCTGGTTTGATTCCTGAATGTCGAGCTCATTTAGTCTGGTATGACAGGCATAGGGAGGTCGGGGATCGAAGCCGGTTGAGTCAAATGAGGGTCTTTCTCTACGCCATTCTCATCTCCTGGCAGGTTCCGAGAAACCCGGGACTACACATATGACCCCTTAATGTGGAGTGTAACGGAATCGAGGAAAGGTAATTGTTTTTGCACTTTTTATATATATATATATTTGGGGGTCAAAAGAAATAAAATAATTATCCAATAGAAACATAGAGTTTAATTTTATTCGCATAGTGGTATCAACAGTTCTTTAATATTTGTCGGGGGTGACCTGAAATTTAATGACTTTTTCTTTCATTTAAAGTTTCTCATCTAATACCGCTATGCTAATTACAGATAATCAACAACTGTTTACATCACCATGTGAAGAAAATTAAACTCTGTGTTTCTACTGAAGCAACATTTAATTTTTTTTTAAGTTTTGCAATAAAAACTGCAAAAATCACTGTCCTTTTCTCGTGTCCCCTACATTCCCACTTTAACATACATTCATAAATACTCTTGTAGCTATGTTTCACTGCAAGGCTTAAATGGTGAGGTGAAGTATTTATATTTTGATTATTAGTAAATTTAATCCCAAGGCCCTTTCAGCTAAATTATAGATTATTACGTCGCTAGTCTCCTTAAATTACATTATTATTATTATCATCATCATCATTATTATCACCGCGTCTTATCACCTGTTATACGCACTTACGCTAATGCATAATGATAGGGTGATTGTGAAATGAAATGGAGGACCTACAGATTAACGTGGAATCCGAACTACGGTGGAGGTGTGTCATTCCACACATTCATAAATTGTGATTAATATACGTCTTGTCAGAGGTGAAGGAAGGGTTTGGCAATCAGATAAATCTGTTCCGGGACCGAGGATTGAGCCCCAGACCCTTAGCAGAGAAGTCTGACACCATACCCCTAGACCGCCAGGTCACCGACTCTACTAAAAACATTAGCTTCGGTTTTCTACTGACACGAGAGAAAAAAATGCTTCTTAATTGTTAGACAATAGCTGGGAGTCTATATGTTAAGTTCGTAATATGATTCTTCTACCAATACTTGTGTAGATTACAAAGTTAACAACAGTCAACTTTTACGTTATACGTTTGTCTTAAGAAATTTTTAAAAAAACAACATCAACTTTGGATTCAAATGTAATCAAAACAATCATTTTGAAATAACTGATAGCTTTATTTTGGTTTAAAGTAATTGTGGCAGCCCAAATCAAACTGACCCACCGGAATATTTCCCGGTGGTCCAGTGCAACTCTGCCTTCCTTACATATACCCCAAAGTTTTCCCACCCTCACTCCACGCAAATATGTGTGCATTTCCTCGAACTTCTAACTTTCTCTTTCCTATCCTATTAGTGGAATCTAATGCTTATAGACCATACTTCGGATGGGTAGTAATAAGTAAATTTTTTTAAAAAAAATCGGGTGATGCTTACGAAAAAATTTAATATTTTATGCTAATGTTTACAGCTATGTAACTAGTTAAAAATTAGGAGCGTTGGGAGTGTATTTCCTAATAGGTGTACTAAACCCTAATATGTTAAAAGTCAGTTGGTAAATCTTGGGATATGAGTTTATAAAATGACATTAAATATTTAAAAAAATACCACATGCAGTCAAAATTAGTTTATTAAGTGCGAAGTGTGGCTAATTTGTTTAGTCAGAGGTTGTGCCAGTAAACTAACACTCTACATACGAACCTATAATAATGTATGTAAATATGTATTTAACATAATAATTAACTTATTTTATAATTATTTAAAAAAAAAATCTCATCCAGTAAGAAAATAGAATACACCTTTTTAAAAACATGAAATGTTGGCCAAGAAAAGAAAATAACGTTCCGCTCCTCTACTGGTTTGACCGGGAGGAATTATTGTGGACGTTATTTAGCAACAGTGTAGCTTGTGTTCTCCGGCCGGGAGACATGTGGACGGCTACTCTTTTTCTACAGCCGGTGTAACCCGGCAACAGTGTAACTTGTGTTCTCCGGCAACAGTGTAGCCTGTGTTCTCCGGCAACAGTGTAGCCTGTATTCTCCGACCGGGAGACATGTGGACGGCTACTCTCTTTCTACAGCCGGTGTAACCCGGCAACAGTGTAGCTTGTGTTCTCCGGCAACAGTGTAGCCTGTGTTCTCCGGCCGGGAGACATGTGGCCGGTTACTCTCTTCCTACAGCCGGTGTAACCCGGCAACAGTGTAGCCTGTGTTCTCCGACCGGGAGACATGTGGACAGCTACTCTCTTCCTACAGCCGGTGTAACCCGGCAACAGTGTAGCCTGTGTTCTCCGGCCGGGAGACATGTGGACGGCTACTCTCTTTCTACAGCCGGTATAACCCGGCAACAGTGTAGCCTGTGTTCTCCGGCAACAATGTAGCCTGTATTCTCCGGCCGGGAGACATGTGGACGGCTACTCTCTTCCCACAGCCGGTATAACCCGGCAACAATGTAGCCTGTGTTCTCCGGCCGGGAGACATGTGGACGGCTACTCTCTTTCTACAGCTGGTGTAACTCGGCAACAGTGTAGTTTGTGTTCTCCGGCAACAGTGTAGCCTGTGTTCTCCGGCCGGGAGACATGTGGACGGCTACTATCTCCCTACAGCCGGTGTAACCCGGCAACAGTGTAGCCTGCTGCGTGCTCAGCTGCGCTGCTGGCTCGACCGGGCGACAGTTGCTTGCGAGTCGTCATGACGTCGAGGTTCCAGTGCAACTCCGAGCAGCTGATCGGGGAGGTTCGGAAGTATCCGGCCCTATACGACCCGTCCCATCCAAAGTACAGCGACAAGGCAGCCAAGAACAAATATTGGAAGAAAGTGGCCGAGGTGACAATCACCGGCTGGGCTGGTTTCAGCCCGTTGGAACAAACCATGAGAGGTAATAATGTAGTGTATTGTGTGTGTGCATGTACACTCGAATATATTGTTTACTGCTCACGAGGAGGTCGCAGCTCGAATCCAGGTCGGGTCTACTGAGGGCAGATTTCCTTAATTGGTTCCCCACTCTCTGCCCTCGTAAATGATGGTGCATTTCCTCCAACTTATATGTTCCTCATTCTTACTATATTAGTGTAATTAAACGCGTATAACCTGAACTCTTTGCGAAGGTAGCTAGAGTAAAAATATGTTTTTAATTTTAATGTTCGATTTGTTGGCTATTTTTTAGTTTGGTAAACTTGAGTTCATCTCTTTGATGGTGATAAGGTGGTTGAGATTTGTATCCCGATTGGGTGTACAGAAAGTTATTTTTTCTAAATGTTGTACCACTCATTACACACCAATTTGGCACGTTTCCTACCAATTCTTCTTTCTGTTCCCTACCCTATTAGAATAATTCATATGCGTTTATTCCCGGATGGGTAGTAAGACCAGTGCTCTATAAATGTTTGGTTAAACCCATTAATTTTCTTTTACACATTAGTAATTAATTTTTTTTCGTTGTGATCTCATGTTTAATCCATGCTCTCAAAACACTGGTTACCAATAGCAGGGGATATAAGGAAGGTAGTTTTAAGGAAATGCACCAGAACTTGTGTGGAGAGATAATGTGAAACTTCACTAATCTACACGAGGAAAACATTCTCATCGACGCGATTTGACTCGCGTTCTTTCCGTCAAACGGCGACAGTTCAATGCTTATCTAACCCCTTAAACCGCACGAGCATCGCTTGGTGGCTGGAGGGTAGTTTTCTTAGCGTCATGTTAGTACTTTCCGAGCCGCCGACATTGTTTTTAATACTATTTCTATTCATCGCTAGGTGTCGACTCTTTCACCAATCATCATCAACTGTTTCCAGCCTGTGGGTCAGTTTAGTAAAATGCTTCCATCTTCATCTAAGCTTCTAACATTATTCCTACTTTGATTGCTTTCATTCTTCTCATATCACTTGCACACTTTCTGCTATCTGCTCCTCCCATGTTTTTCTTGGTCTCTCTTGTAGGCTTTTTCCTAAATACTCTTTGGCATCCTCTACTTTTCCATCAGGGCTCGGCCAGAATGACAAGCGTGCGAGCGAGCGACTGAGCGACTGGGTGGCCAAACTGGCGAGCGAGCGCGTGATTAGCAGATAGTTCTCGATAGTTGTTGACGAGGAGGCAAAGGTTCGAATCTTGGTTCAGTGAACTGAGGGTGGTTTTTGACAATTGACTTATTGTTGTGGTTTTCCCATCCTCTATCCGCGCTAATGGCGATTCTTATTTGCAAATGCGTATAACCCGAACGGGTAGTAAGACGCGGTGCTAATAATATTAATAATTATTATTATTATTTGCAAAGGCCAACTTTGGTTATAATATCGGAGTTTTTTTTAACATATATATATAGGTATATATATATATATATATGGGTATGGTTTATGATCTTACCAATTAAATTAGTCCGTTATTAGTAAGTGTGCTAAACCTATCGATAGTAATAAAAATGTCAAATTGAGAAGTTTGCCTAGCGCCTGTAACCTAGACTGTACCGGCTCTAGCGCGCGCGCTCCAGTCTGACCACCTCTCATTACAACCAATGTG
>CABFVX010009349.1:0-18842 GCA_902151425.1 Timema shepardi
AAATTGTTATGTTCAACCAAGTAAATCTTTACCTAATTTACTGCCTCTCTCACCTTATAGAGATTAAGGGGGGGGTTGCAATATTTTCTTTACATTTAAAAAGTTTATCACCTAATGCCACCATGCTCATGACATATTCACCAACTGTTGATACCACCATGTGAAGAAAATCAAACTCTATATGTTTCTACTGGATAAATATTTTATTTATTTATTTTGACTAAAAAAAATGTTTCTATAAAAACTGCAAAAAAACTGAACTTTACTTGAGTTTCCTACACTCCCACCTTCAGATGAGTTTTTTTTAAATACCCTACTGTCGGTTTTTGAGCAATTTTTGATCAAATGAAAAATAGAAATAATGAATATATTTATTGGAAAAAAAAATTCACACATTCAGTTGTATTTAATATTTTTTTAAATTTACAATTTTTTATATACTTGCAAATAACCAATGAACACCATTAGTTTGTCTTGATTGGTTATTCGAATGATTATTAAAACTTTGTTTGTGTAATAGTTTCGGACTACGTTTAGTTATGCAATAAACTAAACCAATATAGAAATAAAGGTTGCAGTGTAGTATAATTTCACAGTTCTAGCATTTATTTACAATTTGACAATGTTTGCTACGACCCTCAGAGGGGTCGCTATCCAAAGTTTAATAATCTTTTAATTCTTTACCATGGTCTTATTAGAAAGCCCGCTCTGTAAGGTCTTATTTTGTAACAGAATTTTACTTTATCGCGGTATTTCGGTAGGCTAAATAGGCCTCGCAGAAAGTCCATCCTACTACCGTTTATAAAGGCTTTTCATCTTACCAAAATACTACTATACAGTAGGATTCTGGTACGAAATAAGGCCTTCCAGTACAGGTATCCAACCAAAATCAGCCGACACCTTGTCTGAATGTGTGTCGGGTGGGTGTGAAGGTCGCATGGTCCACCTGTCCACGTCTCGCACCCACAGCGCGATGCTGTTCCCGACGCCGGTAGGGAAGTCCTACTCGTGCCAGGAGTCCTCGGTGGAACTGAAGAACGGTGACTCGAGCGCCACGGTGCTCCTCCGAGTCTTCCAAGTGCAGCCTTTTATCTTCAAGGGGGACGACTTCGGGCCAGGTGAGTGATAGGGATGATGGGGCATGGGATGGTGAAGATTACAAGGGGATGTGTAAAGTCCCAAAGGAGGATATAAAGGGACAAAGGGGGTAAAGTGGCAGGGGTGTATAAAGTCCCAAAGGGGGGCTGTCGAGGGACAGAGAGTGAATAAAGTGACAGGGGTGCATAAAGTCTCAAAGGGGATTATAAAGGGAAAGAGAGTGAATAAAGTTACAGGGGTGCATAAAGTCTCAAAGGGGAATATAAAGGGAAAGAGAGTGAATAAAGTTACAGGGGTGCATAAAGTATCAAAGGGGAATATAAAGGGACAGAGAGGAAATAAAGTGACAGGGGTGTATAACGTCCCAAAGGGTGTTATAAAGGGACAAAGGGGGTTAAAGTGGCAGGAGGTAATATAGCTACAGCGAGTGTATGGATTGACAGGGGTGTATAAAATACCAAAGAGGGATATAAAGGACAGATAGGGAATAAAGTGACAGGGGTGTATAAAGTCCCAAGGGGTGTTATAAAGGGACAGAGGGGGAATAAGGTGATAGGGGTTGTAGGAAATCACAAAAAGGGTTTAGAAAGGAACAAAGTGTGAATAAAGTCACAGTGACCTTTCTGCACCTTTGACTGGTAGCATCGACCAACTAGCTATGCATAATTTATATATTCAAGGGAAGATTGACCACGCGATAACAAGAGGATGATGACGCTGTTTCCCAATAGTACCCATGCAGCTCATTCAAGAGATCATATTCATCTTGTAAATATAGCCGTCTGTGACCCTCACCCTGCTTGCGCGCGATGTTTTTCTGCCCGCAGAGTACGAATGTTCGTCCCACGGGGTTGGTTCGTTCAGGGACGAGACCGCCCCTATAGCCGTGGGCAGCACGCTGGCAATAGTGGTCCTCCTTACCGTCACAGGGTACGGCATCTACCGCTATTTCAAGGTCGAGAAGGTGCAATACGACACCATGGAGTAAGAACATCCGACGAACACCAAGTCCTATCCTGACCGACCATCAAGAACAAACTACGCCGGCTGCAGTACAATTTTCGTATGAGGGGCCTTATCTGACTGCTATTAAAGCTACTTGATCCAATTTAACGTCTCCATACGTCAAGGCAAGTGATCTGCAGCTAGCACTTTCGAATAAAGTAAGATTTTATAGATTTTGGCTGCAAAAAAAGTATTATTTTTTAAAAAAGGTCCTTTCTAAGAGAATTGGACTGCGCAAGTCCATTATCCTGAATATCAACACTTTATTTTTTAAATTTATTTTTGTGACCGTTCTCGATTAATCTTCCAACCTGATATGGTGTTGCTGACATTCTATTAATCAAATGGCGACCCTTTTTTATTTTTTAATCCTTTAATCTATTATACCACCTTTTTTTTAATGTGCATTTTTGAGAAACACTTGTTTCGTGTTGGTACGCCATAATACCGGTACTTTCTAAGTGACTAACTAAGCTAAAGGTACGTTTATGCTGCATCCTTATCTGCTGGATCATCGCCGAGCTGTGCACATAGATGTTTGGCGATGATGAAACAAAACCAGTAATCTATATTGGGTTATTTACCCTGGATAAGCGCTGCTCATCTCGCTGCGAAAGTTCGATATATGGAGGTCCCACTTTATATAAAACCTTGCCACGATGCAACGCTGGGTACCTACCTAATTTATGTATAATCCGTGAGGTGAGACGTATTCTTAAATTATAATAAATGAAAATTAAACTTCTTAGTTGTTTCATACTTCACAAAGCTACTTACAATATAACTTAAGCTATGATATCTCCATATAAAAAGCGAATGCCCAACCGAATTACCGATAAATGTTAAAATAAAGCATGAGCATTGTTTGAGGGGAGAACAGGGGGCACACGTCTCCCCCTTTCCCCAATGATCTGAGAAAAAGGTACATTTTTAGTACCGTGAAATAAATAGTGATTTTTTAATTCTGAAAATTGAAAATTCATGTTTGCTGCAATACGTAAATGATTAAGACAGAGTATTTTATATGACATAGAATTTAGTTATCAAATTATACGTATGCTATTATTAAGTTGGTACGAGTTATTTAAAAAAAATCAAAGGGGAAATGGGTTTGTTCTCTCCCCCTCCGATAGAGATAAGAGTTAGTGGCGCTATTAAATAAGGCAAAGTCTCTCTCCAAGCTTGGATAAGACCAAACCCATTTCGGTTGGCTGGAGCACATTTCTGATAGTTGACAAGATACACACAAGAAAACTTATCACCAATAGGCATATTTATAAAAAAAAATATTAGTCAGTCAAAAGCGCTATATTAAACAAATTATGGTGCATTTTTTAATTCAAGGAAATGCAATATGTGGTCAAACTACTACGTAACATAAAATAAATATTGCTTCACAGTTGGTACTGGGAAGATGGGGACAGGTGCTGCCCCTAGTGTAACCGAGGCCAACTTAAGAACTCAAAGAATACATAGGAAATACTTGTTTCTGTCTCGAACCTGTTAATTAAATCTGTCGACTTTTTTTTACGGATATCTACATTAAAATAAACATGTGGCTTCCACGGGAAATTTCGGATAATTGAACATCTGAACGTAATGGGGTTCGTATAAGGTAGTTTCACGATGTAATCATGGCGAAAGATCTATGATATATACAACTTTTCTATACGGTTTTTGTTTGAATTTGGGATGATTATTACCCAGTTAAAATGTCAGCACCTTATTTTTGGTTGGATAGATTGAAGGAGTGAAAAAAAAAAGCATAGATGTTTAGTAAGATAAAATAAACGTAGTTATTTAAGAGTACTTCTTGTAATTAAATGCACAGTCTGACGGATTTTATAACCAATAGGATAGCTAGAAATTGATTGATTAATTTTCAATTCGAATAATTGCTTTTATGCTAATATTCTAGAAAACATATTAATATTATGGTATATACATATTTGGGATTTATCAAAACACAAAAATATCTCATTCGCAATAAGTTTTATAAAATATATATTTTCCTATCAAAGCAATAATACAATATACATTTGATCTATTACTTGTTATAAGAAAACATCAATATGTTTCAAAAATATGTATTTAAAAATATTCATGAGTTCAACATTAAAATCCAAAACTTAAGAATTTCTGATGTTATTTCACTAAGGTTGAATAAAGTACATCTTAATATTTTCATTGTAATAAAACACATGATATCACGGTATAAATTGCATTTTTGACCAGCCGTTATCAAATATTTACATGGTCCTTTAAAAATCGTTGATTAAAATTGAGTTAAAAATAGGCGTGTCTCTTTTTTTTTAAACAAAATTCAAATAATTACTTTAGAGCAGCCAAAATGGATGTTTGTTATATTTTCGGAAGTAATTTTAATGATTTAATAATAAATATACCAAGCACTAAATAATTAAAAGGTGAGTGACGTCAACGTCTCTGGTCAAATGCATATAAACTCTGTTCGAAAAAAATGTTAAAAAATATTGAATAAAATAAAAAGTGACACATTATAAACAAATTCTGTGAAAATGTCATCACTTGGGAGAGGGGGATGAAAGTGGACGCGAGTATTTATCCAATTTTTATAGCCAGAAAACTTTTTTGTCCAAAATAAATAAAATGTTTCTTCAGTAAATACATTTAATTTAATACTTTCCAAAAAACTCAATGTCGAATAAGTGAGCTATACCGACCGAGTTGCCACCCGCCACCGTTAGCGATGATAGTGCCAACATTTACGGATAGAGGGTGCCATGTGATCGGCAAAATGAGCCCTCCAACCATTAACCTCAATTTTTTAGACCAATTCTGCTATTTATTTATTCAAGTAGCTCCTCGTTTGTCCTCACGAGGCTGAGATGACCCCGTTACAGACCCACTGCTTAAAAAAAATAATCTGGAAACACAAGGCATCGAACCCGGGACCTATGGATCTGTAGCCAAAAACTCCGAGCAAAGGATCACACATATGACTTTGTGCAGAAAATTAAACTAAGCGTAATTACAGAATAAATTTCTAATTTATTTTGAGCCAAAGAAAATTTTTTGGCCTTAAAATTCGCGAAATACGAAACTTAAAATCGCGTTCTTTTCCATCTCAACTTAATGAAAAAACAATTTTATTGAACAAATAGTATTAGTTTCTTTAGGTACAGTTTTATTTTGATTGTAACTGTCACCTTTTCATAAATTTTAAGGAGTTTAAAATGTAGGCTATGTAGAATTTGTACAACACCCCTGCTCAAGTGAGGAACTGTGTGTTAAATGTTCAGCCATAAATATAAAGTAGCGTTTCAATTTACTCATCTAATGATAGCATAGTGACAATTTGACTGATTTTATTGTGATAGCATTCACAATTTCTAATTTGAATTAAATCGATACTATCGCTTTGTTGGTTAGTTAACAAATAAATTAGTCGGTAGTTTGATTTTGACTCGAATAATACATAATAGTAATATTCAAGGGTGAAGAAAGTGGTGGGCTCTGAGGGGTACGGAACCCCCCTACCATATTATGGATCCCCCTAGGAGGGATCACTATATTCACATAAAAACTTTTATTGGCTAAAAGTATTGTGAAATTTTCGAGTGAAACCCCCTCTGTAAAAATTAGCTTTCTATGCCTTTGGTCGTGTCTGTTGTAAAATATTTGGTTTTATAATTATTTTTAACGTCTACGTTTTTGCAAGATAATAAAGTTGTTTTAAAAACAGTTTTTTAAAGTGCACGAAAAGAATTTTAGGAAATACATCTCCTTGGTACTTGAAGTCAATATTCACAATAACTTAAAAAAAAATTTGGTTGATTATTATTTCATTTATTGATCAGAAAATAGTAAATAAATTATTTAAATAATATTGAGAACATAATGTGAATTACGTGTTGCATTTTTTTTAAACCAATAGAGAATCCATTGAATTTAATATTTAATTTTATTTTTGATGGCTGCATTTATTTAGTAGTGACTTTAAAAAAAATACTTTGGTGTGTTATAAGTAATTAGACTGCATCACGAAGAAAATATTAGTAAGTACTTATGTCTAGAATTTTGGTGTACACACAATTCAAATATTACATTTTTGCATTTTAATTTGATTGAAAAGAGAAAATATTGTTTGTATACGTTTGGAAAAATATATTGTAGTTATAAAAGTCCCGCGGGAGTGTCCTTAAAATACCAATAAACATATATACAGTAGCCCCATGGCTTTTTTGGTGCTGACTGACAGCTCACAGCTGACTTCTGACAGTCAAAATTTAGGTATATACCTAAATTTTGATTGTCAAAAGCGACAGCTGCTAAACACACGATTTTGCAGATCATCTGGTTCGGCGTAGGGGTAAATAATTTGGTCTGCTAACTTTTCAAAGCTGTCAACTATCAGCTGTGAGCTGTCAGTCAGCACCAAAGAAGCCATAAGGCTACTGTAGTAGTAATAATATTTTAAATGTGGTGATTGCGTGGACATAATTTTATTAACAATGGGCAAACCATGTATTTTTAGAAAATCTTATTTTTATCATCCATTGAAGACTTGACTATCCTATGCTGACCATATTGATCCTTTTTATTAAGTTGATATAATATTATGGTAAGAAATATTTAAAGCATTCCTAGGCTAAGTACTGTATTTGACCTAATCGTAGCCCTTTCTAATATTAACAACTTTACTTTTCACCACCCCAGTCATAATTGAAGCTCCCGACTACTTTTGGAGCTATGGCTACGAAAAACAAATGTAGAAAAAATAAGACAATTGAAACAAATAAAGACATAAAAAAAGCTTATGATTTTCAGTCCAGCACCAGTGCAACGTTTTTATTTTTACATTTCTTTTTAGAGTTGTGGTTTTAATATTTGTGTTTCAGTGTACATAGCTATTACTAGTTAAAAATTAAACGTAAAACTAAGTTTTTTATTCGAAAATGTATTTCACGATGTTCAAGGTATAAAAACAGTATATGAAGAATAGGGATCACGATCTATATTCAATATCACCTCTAAGGTAAATGCAGGTCTTGTGTAGATACAACATTATCTTCGCTCTCTCTCTCTCGGTTAACTGTTGCCAAACCTTCTAGCTTCCAGCTGCAGTATGTTCACCGTAGCTTTTTACCCGAATGGCAATTGAAAAATCATATGTTTAGGTCTTGGGTTGCCAACACTTGTAAAAGATCACTACTGTTTTGCTATAAAAGATAAGTTTCTATTGCACGTTATATTTTATATTATAAATTATGTAAACTTAAGTTTTCTCACACTATTTAATTACTTTTAATGATTTTTTTTTCCAATCCGAAACAATATTTTAGACATAATTTAAAGTACTGATTCTTAATTTTGAAATGTTATCGATAACGTGTAATATAGTGCATACATTTAATACTTTATAATACAGGCATCGTATTTACTTGGAAAAGAGAAAATACTTGTCATTTTTTATACATAATGAACTATTTTATGAATATTTTATTGTATTTATAAATATTTAACTGAATAAAATATTTTTATCAACTGCGTGGGTGCACCATTGTAAAAAACTTGTTTCCGTCATGATCAACAACATGGTTTAAATTCGTTGGTCGCCATTTTGAAGCTATATTCGTTAGAGCTTTTGTGAAAGTGCTGTCAAAGCATAATTTTTTTTAGTGGAATAAAACGATAGATAAGCTTGCGCCAGACTTCAAATAAATATAAATAATATTGGCCTAAATTACTATGGTTAACTATCACATTCATGCATTAACATATTATGTTTTCATTACAGCTATACAAAGTGACAGATATCAGCTGTTGACGTAGGGATACATTAGAGACTATTTATAGTAACGTTTGGAGCTGTCATTCAGTAAATACGGGTAGTAAATGTACAGTACTTTATGTCAGAAAGGATTGTATTATAGTAAACGTGAGCCAGTGTCAACATAGGTGAGCCAGCGTTGCAAAATGTCTCTTTTATTGGAGGGAAGGTTACCACATGAAAACGAGAGAGTGACAACGCTGTTTTCCCTATAGTAGCCATGCAGTTCTCTCAGAGATGATATCAGGTGTAATTGAGTGATATCATTACCATTTCTTGAAGTACAGAAATTACGAGGAGTTGAAGTGAGGAGAGTTTAATTAGAGGATGCGCCCATACCACACTCAAATTAATAAATGATTCACAATAATAATACTAATCGCACTCTCATATTGTTAGAAAACATTACGTGAACATCGTTCAACATTTTACCTTATAGTTCGGTTAGCTATCAACAATAAAATTGAAACATAACAAAAGTTTTGTAGTAATGATATCAAGCACTTCATAAATGAAGTGTATGATTAGCAACTAACAGCCAACTTTGATGACCGAATGGTTTAAGGCATTACCTTCGTGATAGACTTGACTGCCTATGACGGGGATATCGTTGTTTAATAATAATAATATTTAGCACCGCGTCTTACTACCCGTTCGGGTTATACGCTTTAAGTACTAATTACTCTAATGGACTAGGGAATTGGGAAGGTTGAAATAGAGGAAGTGAACCTGCATTTGCGCGGATGAGGAGTGGAAAACCATTTAGGAAAAAAACCAGTTCACCTGACCGAGATTCGAACCTCGATCTCCCCGTCCTCAGCAGTCGAGCTTAACATGACAAGCGCATTAGCCAACTACGGATATCGTTGTTCAAACCCGGTCAGATACATGAGTGTATAGACCGAACGGGTAGTAAGACGTGGTGCTAAAAAACAAAACAACGAACAATGTGCGTCAAATAGTTCAATGATAGTTAACATATCTTTGAACACAATGTATTATTAATATCCCTTCGGGTTATAAGCATATTTACTAATTACGTTAATGGTTCTAGGGATGAGTAAGACTATATCTACTGGAAGTGTTCCCACGTTTGCGCGGAGGAAGACAAAACATCCTCAGTACATCCTACCGAGATTCGAACCTTGGTTTCCCCACAGTCTAGTCTACTGTGAGAGTAGCGCCTTAGATTAGACCATGTGGCCACCGAAGTATTGATTAACCCAATCGTAACCAAAATATGATCATCAAGAGCTATTTAAATAATGATTTATTTAAAAAAATATTTTATTGAGAATATACAGATGAGTTGAACTTATCTGGTACGTCGATTTTACGAAGTTATGGATGTTGGCGGCGATGATTTATACCAATCTTCTTAGGTGGAGGAGGTTGGAGGGTGTCAAATTAATCTCACGGCCCTGGAAGAACCACTCCATTCACTGAAAAGTTGGTTAAATGGGTGGTTCGATGGATTGTTGACGCCTGCGTACCGGTGGACGATGCTTGTGATAAACAAAACCCACGCTATGCTACCATCTGCACCCACACCTTTTTTTTGGTCCCTCTCATCACCACTCGTGGGTACACCTTGGTTCACCACCCGTTGGCACCAATTTCCGTTTTCTTTCACATTATATAGGCTCTTGGGGCTCGTCATAATGCAATGAGTATGAAGGGTCTGGAAGAAATAAAATATTTGAGATTTTATCATTTAAAGATGTACAGTAAAAACCTGTTAGACCGAAACCAGGTAGTCCAAAATTACAGATGATTCTATCACATTTTTCGAAAAACGGGAGGAAAAAAAATTAAGTAAAATATGTAGGCCTACACTCCCACTAAACTGTAACTTCTTCATCCCTACCTCATCAATGTAAAATATGCGGATGTACCGGACGGCTAGTAAGATTTGGAGAACTAGATACATACATGCACCCAGGTGTCCGGTTTTTATAGATAAACGCAGAATATATGAAACACTTAAATAACCACCGAATAATTCAAAACCATTATTATCAAGTCAAGTTTTCCCTAACTAATTTGGGATTTAAAATCACTACAGGTATTTTGGGGACACTCAATGATATAACCTGATTAAGTTTTATCAATTAAAGTTTATGTACACTCAACACATTAATTAATCTAACCTATTTTAAGACAAAATATTTGATCAATTTGTATGAGGACAAGCAGATTACAAAAACCACATTAACATTTTTAGAAGTTATTTACCGTTAAATTTAGAGTCAGCTAAACTTATTTTGATGTAAATATTAAAAGTCAATATAGTAATTTTATAAATGTTAATATATATTGTGTGGACTTACGTAGAATAATAAATATATAAGAATCAACCCTAAAATAATTATAAAGTAAGAATAAGTTTTGAAGGACATTATCAGACAGTTACTGAAATTACTAATACTATTAAATTATTCTAACTATATAGTAAAATGTTATTAAAGTTTATATAAAAAATAACATGTTTGTATTTTTTAAACTATTCTCATTACCACGTTATTATTGTAGCTACTGATATTCTTTTTTTAAATGTGCTCAATTTTAAGTCATTTTCTTCTCAGAATGCTATATATAACATCATAGTAACTCTCATCATGACGTTTCTGAGATTAATAAATGGTTACCAAAAATCTACATTAAATAAGTAATAAGTACAATATGTAACATTTGCATAGAATAAGTTATTGGCTAGTTATATTGGTTTTAATACTAAATTAAATTAGTAGGAGTGTACTTTTATTATTTAAATACTTATTGTATTGTACGAAAGAAAAAATTGTGGTTGTAGATATGAATGAAAATATTTTGACTTTATGATATTATTATACATCAAAACATACTATCATGATTTTAGATTGTTTTTAAACTGTATACCTACTAACGCAATATCAATTCAATCATTATAGCAGTTTTATAGCAGTTAATGTTTTATTTATAAAATATATTAATAATCGGATATTGCCATATAATGCAACTTAAAAGTCTTATCTTACTTGAAAAATAAAAACCACAAATTCGGTTATGTCTGTAAACATTATCATAATAATAGCCGACTAATTATTGTAGTCCAAATTTATTAGGAATAACTAACTTTATCTGACAGTTATAAAAGTTACTAGATCTTTTTTCATTTATTAATACGTCATATTATGTGTTCTACCACTGTTACGTTTGTTTATATTATCAATACTTGTAAAATAATACTCATAAAATAGTAAAATGGTATCAATTTTGTCTGAAAAATTTTTTTTATTAAAAAAAGCTATTCCTATGAAAATTGGACTATATATAATTCACTCCTTTAAAGTATAACTACGATATATTAACCACATTTAAGACTAAGGCTAACAATCAAAATATCATTTTTATCTTTTTATTTTCTATAATCCTTAACGCATTTTGAATAATAGTTTTATAAAACAGTTGCATCATAATGATTGGTATTTTTATATTTTAATTTGGTATTAATTTTATTTTTTCGTAACTTTTTCATTCCTTTGATTAAACAATAGTTCAATATAGATTAACCAAATTATTTTAGAGCGTAAATAATTTATAAATAGAAGCAACTTAATCTAGATCTTAGACTAGACTGTTAATTTTTATGTAAATTATTGAAAAAGAAAAAATAGTTAATGAGTCAAATTCACACAATTTGTTGTTTTTGTTGAGAGCAAAAATAATTTAAAATTAATAAATAGTAGCTTCAGAAAATTTTCTGAACAATACATAATTCTCTTACAAAAATATTATAATTTTTTATCTAATAATTAAAGAGTGCTTATAACTATCTAATTATTCTAAAATATAATAAAATAAAATCGTATTATTTTTTGTTTACATGATCAACCATTCAGTAGACATGTACAGTTTTAAGATTTTAGGAATAGTTATTCATCGGCAGAGGATTTAAATAGTCATTTAATATGGTTAAATATATTATGTTTTTACATATTACGATTTTTTTTATTGGGGAGATGTAAATAAAAAATAACCGATTTTATTTTACCATTAAAAATTAGATTATCCTCACGATTAAAAATGTGGCAATATTATTATATGCTCTTTGTATTAAAATATGTATTTGTAACTTATATATTTTAGAAATATAAATATTTTGGTTCGATCTTAAATTATTTGGAGATAAAATTACGATGTAAGCTGATTTTTCTTAGCTTCGCATATTACTATCCGTTCGAGTTATACGTCTATGTAATCTGTTGAATACGAAAAGTGAATATGGTGACATGTAAAATAGACATGTTCTATATCATCTATTCTGATTGTTACTATTTGTAATGTCTTCCACAATTCTATAAGAAATATATGTATCCCCTGTTAACCAGTGGGTGATTGTAAGAAATTGTAACATTGGATATATTGTTATTGTGCATATAAATATTATCTAAGAAAAAAATTAAACTTAAAAACATGTAACTTATGATAATTAAAACCAAAAAGATATATTCAACATTTTAACTAAGTTATTCTTGAATAAATTGTATATGATTTATTAAAACATAATATTAAATAAATATTTTAATAAGCCCATAATTAAATATTAAAGATTATTTATTATTGTATTCATCAATACTTTTAATTATACATGTTAGTTATTAGGCTAATATGAACTAATAAATTATTATAATTTAATGGTTGGTAAATGTTTCTTGACTATAACTCTTATCGGATAAATATTATATTCCAAAGTGTTAACATAAAAACGTATGATACTTTAAAAACACAAAAAAAGGCTTTAATTTAAATTTTCAAATGCATATTAAATTTATAAATTGGCACTAGACGTCCCTTTCACCTCTCATTCAAAAGGTTCTAGCGCATTCTTAGTTTGAAATATGCGTGAAAAGTATAGCCAAGATAAAATAAAATAAATATAACACAATACCTATAAATACAGTGGACTATTATTTCTTAAACGATAGTTGGTTGTTTGCCAAATAGTAATGCGTGTATTTAACCCAAAAAAATCGGATCCATTTGTTAACAAAGGTGTTACATTAATAATTTGGATATTATATGGATGCCTTTAAAGTGTAAGGAGGTGTTGTACAGGTTGTACTTCGTACCCATAGTCACATATGCAGCAAAAACAACAACATAGCGTTGAATGTAAGAGAGACTAGTAGAGTGGAGGCCGTGGGAATGAAGTTTGTGAGGAGCATGTTAGCTGTCACGAGAATAAACAGGATTAGGAATGAAGTTATCCGGGAAAGAGTTGGGGGTTCAGGGAGTACATGAGATATTAGAGGAAGCATGACTGAGATGGTATGGGCATGTAAGGAGGATGGAAAAAGAGAGGATTCCAAAGAAAATTATAGAAATGAAGTAGGAGGTCTATGTAATAAAAAGACCGCAAGGGAGGCCAAGAAAGAGATGAGAGGAACAGATATTAGAAAGCGTTCAAGTGAGAGGAGAATAATGAAAGAAATTAAAGGAGGAAGAGTGGTGGAAGGATAGAGGAAGATGGAGGTATTTTACTAAGCTGACCCGGCCACAGGCTGGAAACAATTGATAATAAATGATGTATCGAAATGGATGGGTCGGGCCATTGTTTTGTATTATGCTGAACTAAAACACGAGCTGTATTCTAGTTGGATTATCAAAAAGTATCGACGTTGCAGCTCAAAGAAGAATGTTTCTATTCTTTGTATTAAAAATTAGTATATTTCTTTATAGCTATATAATTTTTTAAGCACTGAATCCTACTATCCATTCGGGTTTTACACCCGCTTAATAATTACACTAATGTATTAGGGGTTCGGAAGGTTTAATTTTGAGGAAGTGCATCCAAATTTGAGTTGAGGGAGAGTGGAAAACTGTTTAGGAAAAAATCATTCCTAGTGCACCCGATCAGGGTCGAGCCCCGATCTCCCCGTCTTTGGCAATCTAGTCTATTGCGAGAGTGGTACCTTTGACCATGTGGCTACCTAAGCGAGTCATACATTTCTTAAAGTGAGAAAATAAGGACTGTTTAGTGAGAATAGGATTACCTTATCTATGAAAAAGTATAGAACACCGAAGAGAATGATTCAGATGAAGTATGTAAGAAAAAAGACCCGGTACCCTACCCCACTGGATATCCCACCACTACCAGATCCGGTGGAGGCCTAGCATTCCCCACATTCACAAGTTGTGTTTAATACACGTCTTGTCAGAGGCGAAGGAATGGTTTGGTAATCAAATAAATCTGTGCCGAGACCTAAGATTGAACCCTGGACCCCCAGCACAGAAGTTTAACACATTACCCTTAGACCACAAGGTCACCACCATCCCCTCATCTCATCGAGACATGGAAAAGGATGTACGATTAGTACATTCGGGTGTCCCCTGGGCAGCGGTAATTAGTACTGGCTAATCTTCCCACAGATTGGGGTAAGAGAGTTGTAGCCCAGACATTATATGTATATATATACAATATATATATAATATATATAATATCTATATACATTGTATATATACAGTATATATACAATATATATATATATATGTGTGTGGAAGTGGCTTATTCACCCTACAAAGCTAAATATATATTACGAAATAAATCTGTTTTGGTTTTAACAAATCTAAAACAAAAACAGAGAAACTTGTAAGCACACAAACAATTACGAGTCAACAAACCAGTGCACAAATACACACAATTATATGTAAATATTGTTATAAAACGTGTTACAAAATAAATAAAGAGTAAAATTTAAGGTTACCGTTCCAAGAAATTGTTGTGTTACCTAATAGTTGGCAGTAATTAATTCATAATAACCCTACTTTAATATAATTTGTTTACTCGTCCAATGGAACAAACAATATTATTTTTACAACTCTGCAAGATATGACATATATTTTTAAGTTTCTTCCCCATGAAAAAACTCACAAATTGGTTTGGATTACTTTATTTTAAAGTAATACATTTTGATGCCAGTGAAGTCTATCAAACACTTAGATGTTTTTAGCTTAAGGAAATATGATGATGGTTAAACTTTGATAAAATGCAGAAGAACTAGCCGTGAGAGAGGGTCATAAACGCAATCGGGGCAAGTAAATAAATAATTATACAATATTGAGGCTCGATTCCTAGGCATCCAGATCAAAATCCGTTCCACTATAAGTGAAACCAACACTGCTGGAAAGTAATTTACCTCATAGCACTGATGCAACAATTTAATTTTCCCAGGTGAAACATTCTCTAAAAGTCAGAAAAGTTACTAGATCTACTTTCACGTATTCACGTCAATTCATGTGTTACGCGACTGTCACTTTGGATAGATATTTTCAATACCAATAAAATAACACCAATTTATTAAAATTCTTTCAATGTTGACAGCAAAAAATTGAGTTTGTATTTTCTAAAAAGATTTTATTTAATGAAAATTGGATTATAGTTATTGCTTTGTTCTCTTCTTAGGGAAATAAATAATTTGATTCCAGAAGTGTTGGTTGCATGAATAGTGTGTTTGATTATATATCAGAAGTTTTGGGATTAATTAATCCTGCTTGTTCACATCTGATTTTACATTCTCCACCTAGGCGAATTATATTACATTGAACTATATATTCACACACCCTTTATGAGCCAACCATTCTGCATGTAATTTGTGTGATAAAATAAGAAACCTGAGAGCAGAGTGAACAGATTAACTTGGCGCAAAGGAAGACAAGGATTTCCAAAATGTAGGACATTCAAGAAAAATGTTGGACATTACAAAATAAAAGTTCAAAATATGTGTTCTTGTACAAATTCACCTCATGTATTTTGTTGATGGTCAAAATACACATTTTATTGTACGATAAAGTATATTAATCAGATAAACTTATGAATTAGGACGTTAGCTGTGATTGATTACTCATAACATACACGCAACGAATAGTAATCACAAATTGTATCACGTGAACACCACGAGGGCGAGTTTGCTGATGAAAACCCAAGCGACTGCTTGTGATAACTGAAATGTCATCTTATGACAAGAGTTTCTAGATGAGAGATTTCTTTGAGAGCCAATAACACCAAGAAATTACCTATTTATTTATTTGGTCAAAATGGAGGAATTTGGAATTTTTGAAAATTCCTTCCGGGTACTAGACATAGGTTTTAAATACAGGACATATTCAGGTAAAAAGCGTCTGTTCATCCTACCTAACAATAAACGTCACTATATTATAAAATGTTATTTACTCACTCAATATATTTATAACGAAGTAGTCCAAATAGCGCTAAAAATTAAACTTTAGTGTGATCATATATTTTATTTAAGAGAATTTTTTTCATTTCCTGTGAAGTGACCAATTAAAATTATTCATAGGTAAAAAGCAAACCAAAAGTAAACATAATATTAACTGGACAGTGGACGAGTGCTGCTTCTATTTTGAAATTATAATCCTACTATTATTTAAATTTTATAAACTTAAACTGGGGATATCTAAAATTTAAATCATAATTGAGTGACCTGGTGGTCTAGGGGTAAGGTGTCAAGACTTCTATGCTGGCGGCCGGGGTTCAATCCTCAGTTGCGGCACAGATTTATCTGATTACCAAACCCTTCCTTCACCTCTGACAATACATCTTGTGAATGTGGGGAATGCCAGGCCTCCACCGTGGTTCGGATTCCACGTTAAACTGTAGGTCCTTCATTTCATCTCACAATCACCCTACCATTACACATTAGCGTAAGTGCGTACAACCCGAACGGTTAGTAAGACGCGGTGCTAATAATAATAATAATAATAATAGTTATTATTATTATTATTATCTGTTCCATAAAATTTTGGGAATCGTTTTCTTAAATTGCTGCCTAGAAATTTAAAATTTGTAAATTTTAATATTATAGTCCTCTAAATAAATACTTTTATTTTAAACTAAAAAGAAAATTTGTTTTGGTAAAACCATATAAATTGATGTTCAAAGAAATTTTGATTTTACTGAGATTACATACAGCTTTCCCTTTGGATATTTTTGAAATTTAATATTTTGAGATACATCCTTCATGATTAAGCATTTTTTTAAAGATCCGTATGACATTTTGTTTTGGTAGAACTTTGGGAGTTAGTGACTAAAGTTATATTTTCATTTTTTTTTAATATAGATAAATAATCGATTGTAAAAAAAGGCTATGACATTTAGTACTTTTGGTACAAACTGTACTATGTAGTATAGTACGCATCAGAATGCTCATGTTTATTTAGTCTAAATATAAAGACAATTTTTATGTGCATGCGATTTTATGTACTTTTTATTCTTTTATTTATGTATTTATTTTTCAACTCACTGGCATTGAAACATTTTATTTATACAGCCGGATGTTGTGGAACTATATAACATCACTCCCAACAGGATTGAAAAATAAATATCTTCTTTTCCCAACCGGTTCAGTTGGATTATGACTTGACCACAGTGAGAATGCCACCTTATTGTTAGCAACTGCTTTGGTTCGATGGGATATGACTGTACCTATTTAAATTAATTTTCAGTCTTTAAAACAGAACATTGTTGAAACTCTCTCAACTTTTTCATTTATTTTTTAAATTAATAGCACTTAAGAAACCTAAAATTGAATCCCCCAAAAGCTTAACATACACACATATATGTCCCCTTAGTTATTTTTTTTCCCATCGCATCTTACACGTCATGGTAATTTCACATTTTGATTACGGTGGAAGTTTAGGAAATGGGAGGAAACGGAGGTGTTTTTACATTTTTATATAAAAAAGATGGTTGGTCAAAATATATCAAATATTTCTCCAGTAAAAATATATAGTTTAATTTTCTTCACATGATGACTTAAATATTTATTGAATATTTGTCAAGAGTGTCATGAAATTTGATGATAGCTTTTCCTCTTAATTTAAAAAGTGTGTCATGTAACGCCATGTTTATGACAGATATTTAACAAACTGATTATATCACCATGTGAATAAAATGATACTAGTTTCCTACTGGGCAATATTTTATTTATTTTAGCGAAAAAAAGAAAAGAAAAAGAGTCTTGCTAGAAAAAAACTCTAAAAATACTGACCATTTCTCGCGTCTTCCACAATCCCGACTCAACTGTGGTAGTTCAGTATATGTATATTGCTAAAATATAAACATATCTACAGATTAGTACAAAAATTATAGCGTACAATTTACAAAACAAATAATATACTTTATTCAAAACAACAATATTTACAAGATAATTACACAGAAAAAAATTTATGAATTTTTACAGATGACAAATCGTTGTGATGACATGAAAATATATACACAATTTAGAAGTATTTTTATTTTTAAGAAAACAATTTATTTTTTATTTTATTTTATTTAAAAAATGTATTTTATACAAGAAACTATCAAATGTATGATCACATAAAATCGATTTATATGGAACACTTTAATTCTATGGACTATGTTAGGTCTACGTTATTAATGATAGTTGACAGAAGAAAAACTTAAGTAAGGAATTAAAATAAATTGTATACATCTTTAAGAAATATTATGAAATTTAAAATATCATATCCATACAGCTTCAAACAAAAGCAAGTGATATATTTTAAATAAGAATTTAAGTCTAAACGTTTACACGTATTTATGGATGCACAAATATCGGCACGGATTGAAAATAAAATTTGGAATTAGGATAAAATATTTAAGACTTTTGTCAGTCAACATTTGGAACTAAAATAAAAATGCATGCGGCAGAATTAAAAGAAAAAAAAACACTATGGTGGTCAACTTAAGAAGTTGTTCCACCTCGGCCCTGGTCATAATCGTTAATATGTAGTACTGCCAATGATGACAGAGAAACTTCAGGTTCGAATCCTGGTAGTTCAAAAATAATGGCTTGAAGAGGAAGGTGAGCGACTGAAAAGAGGGGGCTTCAAAATTTAAAATTCACTGAATATCTTTTTGTGTGTG